>CABFVZ010000400.1:174100-187713 GCA_902151445.1 Timema monikensis
GGGGGGGGGGGGGGGGGGGCAGTAGGATACTCTTCCTCTAGATTCAACCTTAACTCATTATATTAATTAGTACATAAGTGTATAAACTGAATGTGTAGTAAGAGACGGCGCTAAAAAAAGAGTGTAATCCGTTGAGGCAAGATTGCTATCTTTCAGTGTAAACCAAGTGTACATTCTAATAACAAATGTAAAGACAAAACACACCAAGATAAATAACTTAGAGACAGTACTATGAATGGTTCAAATTTGCGTCATACTCAATATAATCCAACCTGTCCCCAACAGCTGTGACCGCTGTATTGGAACTCCCGCGCAACCCTTGCAACCCAACTCCGTGTGGGGCCAATGCCTTGTGCAAAGAACACCACGGTGCAGGCTCTTGCGTCTGTCTAACCGGTTACTTTGGTGACCCGTACACTGGTTGCCGGCCCGAGTGCGTTTTGAATGCCGACTGTCCTCGGGACAAGGCATGTGTTAGCAACAAGTGCCTCAACCCGTGTCCTGGCACGTGCGGAGTGAACGCCGAGTGCCGCGTGATCAATCACGCCCCCTCTTGTAGCTGCTTTCCGGAATATACTGGGGACCCTCTCAACTCTTGCAGGGTTGTGGTGCAACCTAGTAAGACCTTCCTTCTCTTCTTTCTTTGAATCATGGTGAAAAACGAACAGAAAACCAAAATGGCTAATTTGAAGATTTTTGTTGTTGTAAAAGTCATCAAATGACATCTCACAGTTACTAAATAAATAAAAGTGACTTCACATTGCTGATGTCAAGCTCGGGGGACTTGGGGTAAAGTGCTCGTCTTAGGATCCGATGTTTGTGGGTTCGAACCCAGCCATGATTGACGGATTTTTCTAGAGCCATGAAAATATGTAGCAAAACTTCCTTTGTAGGGGAAATAAAGCAGCATCAGCCCCATGTTGATTGTGAAATGTAAAAGAACCCTGGAAGGTATGGGAAAATACTTTTCCCAGCGAAATTGGTAAGCCTTTTCACTCTTTCTCATAGAAATTCTCGTGTACTGATAAAATCAGTCGGCTCAGAAATTACACATTAAATACTTAAAAAAAAAAAAAAATTGATGATCTTTAAGGTTCCTCATAACATTCAAAGATTAATCACACAAGGGGTGACCTGGTGGTCTAGGGGTAAGGTGTCAGACTTCTGTGCTGGCGGTCAGGGTTCAATCCTCGGTCCCGGCAAAGATTTATCTGATTTCCAAACCCTTCCTTCACCTCTGACAAGACATCTTGTGAATGTGGGGAATGCCAGGCCACCACCGTGGTTCGGATTCCACGTTAAACTGTAGGTCCTTCATTTCATCTCACAATCACCCTACCATTACACATTAGCGTAAGTGCGTATAACCCGAACGGGTAGTAAGACACGGTGCTAATAATGATAATAATTAATCACACAAGACATGTTGCTGACGTTGAATAGGCCCAGAAGCACTGAAATTAGTTTTATCTGTTAAATTGGGGTCTAAAAATATTTCTCTAGGCAAATTCTTGTTGTTCCTTCAGATTAAAAATTTCAAGTCGGTGATAACTAGTACTGGTATTAGAATATAAAAATAAAGTACTACTGCCCCAATGTTATTGTAGTAATATATATTGTTATTCAATTAAGTGAAAAATGGTAACCTGGATATGGGAATCGAACCCAGGACCTTTGGATTTGCATGCCAATGCTCTACCACTGAGCCATCCTGGTTTGTCTCATATTCAGGGTCATATGCATTTGATTTAATTTTATTTAGCTATCAGGACTGATCCCGTGGATAAGCATTAAATATCAGTTTGATACACATGAATTAATATATATTGTTAGTTACATATTTTCAATCGGTCATTCAGCGGAAATACTTTGGCGAGCAGCCTTTGGTGACTTTGATGTTCCTTTTTCACCAGAGTTTAGACTAGAGCTTTATTTCTCTATCTGTTACTTTACTTTTTGGTGTGCATCATTTTACTTTTCCTCTAATTCAATTGCTAAATGCACAATACTTTCACTGTCTTTATTGCACAAACTTTCTAAAACTTCTTGTGTATAACTATATTCATACTTTATCTATAAAGTTTTTCATTTTTTCTTTTGCATGCATGATTTCTGTTTCTAAACTGTGTTGAATTTTCTGTATGGATTCGTGGTTGAGATATCTTATGAGAAATTCTAACACATTTTGACATTTAATTTTGATAAAATAATAGCCTTTTGAACATAGAGATTAAGAAAAAATATATGATTCTAGTTTTAAAACCATAAACCGATTAAGTTTATTTCACTGCCCTTTAAAAAAGCTTTTCTGGACCTTCTTCCAAATATAATATAAAGTAATTTAATTGCAAGTAATGATAATGACTTGATTTATCTTCTTAGAATGAAATATTACAATCAGTTGTGGAACAAAACTTTTTCTAGATGTTGTTGGTGAATGAAGGTAAATAAATACAATATAAAATAACTTAAAACCAAAAACAATAAACCAAAGAATTTTGAACTTTGATTTGGCTTCAAATTTAACAAGTGGACTTTGCACACCCCTGAAATATATATAATTTTTCTTCCAAAAAAACCTACAATTTTATCAAAACATTTATGACAAAATCAAATGCTAAGTTATATTTTTTAAATCCACCACACTTCCAAACAGAATTCTCACCTTGCCATTGGGTTTCTATGTTCTCTCTTGCACAAAGCATGTTACCTCTATCACGCACGTATGTTGTTCCTTCCTACTCCCTAGTTGTGTTGGGGGAGGAGAAGACCCCTCAGAATCCATGCTTGCCATCACCATGTGGTCTCAACAGCATGTGTCGGGTGACAAATGGTCATGCCGTGTGCTCATGTAGCACAGGCTACACTGGGGCCCCACCGGCGTGCAGGCCAGAGTGCCTGGTTAGTACAGAGTGCCCTCAAGACAAGGCCTGCATCAACCAGAAGTGTGTGGACCCCTGTTCTGGCACGTGTGGTTATAATGCTCGCTGTCAAGTCGTCAATCACAACCCTATTTGTAGCTGTGCTCGGGGATTTATTGGGGATCCTTTTATGAGGTGCTTTAAAGAAGAAAGTAAGCACCATTTTTTATTGTTTTTTTTTAGATAATTAGTTAGACATGCAGATTTGAAAAAATAGTAATTTGTTTTTTAAACCTTACTATTACTATTTTATGAAGCCAAATGTCAGATCTAAATCTTCATTTTGGATTCAAATCCCAAATCTAATATTTGAATCTGAATCCAAATCCAAATCCAAATCTTGGAAAAAAGTATGAAGATAATAGAAATAGGAATATAACAGGATTATAGAAAATATAAATAATAACTAAATGTTAACATTCTTTGCTAAAGTACACTCATTATTGCATTCATACATTAAAAGTGTTAAATCAAAGGTTTGGAGTTTGTTTTTTAAGTTTTTTCCTATAATTATGTCAGAGCTAAGACCCCAATAACAATATTAGAGCACTAAAACATATTCCAATTCAAAATTTTTAATCAATTTTATTTTAATGAATCTCGAATTTGATATTTTCTAAAATCCTTGAATGTTGAATATCCTTTAGAATTAGAGGCTTTATGAATTTGAGGGTCCCATCCCTAATTATACTTTTAAATACAAATTTTGAGATATAAGTGTAAAATTTCCCTGAGTGGTGGGGTAGTAGCACCAACATTTCTCTATACTATGCATGTTTTTACTTCTTCTTTATTTATATATTCTTTGCACTTTTATTTTCACTGGAACTCTTCTACCTATCCACTATTCTATATACTGCATGTAGCATGTCTCTTCCTGTCTTCTTTCTAGAACAACCTCAAGTGGTAGAAAGCAAAAATCCGTGCATTCCATCTCCTTGTGGCGCTAACTCCTATTGCCAAGCGGTAGGCAACCACCCGGCATGCTCTTGCTTGCCCAACTATGTGGGCCGCGTGCCCAACTGCCGACCAGAGTGCACCATTAATGCTGAGTGTCCCGGCAACTTGGCTTGTCAGAGTGAGCGGTGTAGAGATCCATGCCCTGGATCGTGTGGCCCTAACACTAGATGTGTTGTTGTTAAACATAGGCCCATGTGCTTCTGTGAAACAGGATTCACTGGCGATCCTTTCGGGGGATGTTCACGCATTGTAGAAAGTAAGGGAAAACGTATATATAAATAAAATTACATGCTGTATACACTCCACTATACAGTTATTTTTTAATGTTTCATGTATGAATGATGATTTTATGAATGAAATTAGGGTTTGTAGAAAAGTAATTCAAAACACAATCAAAATACTGTTTGTTCTGATGTTATGAAAAGTAAACTAGAACAATGTTTTGTATGGGTTTCACAGTAATACAACCTGTGGAAGCGCCCAGAAACCCATGCAATCCATCCCCCTGTGGGGCTAACGCCGTGTGTAAGGAACGTAATGGAGCTGGCTCATGCTCATGTCTACCTGAGTATCAGGGAGACCCATACACGGGCTGTCGCCCAGAATGCGTCCTCAACACAGATTGTGACAAAGCCAGAGCTTGTGTCAATAATAAATGTCGGGACCCCTGCCCGGGCACTTGTGGCTTGAACGCCGAGTGCCGCGTTGTCAATCATGCACCCTCATGCAGTTGCCTTCCTGGATATATTGGCAACCCTCTCAATGCTTGCCATCTTCCCCCTGTTGCTAGTAAGCTATACTTCTTTCTTTTCTATGACTCTTTTCTTTGATACTCATGTCACTTGTTACCATTTCTTAAAATTCTTTCTTATAAATTCATATAAAATTTTATTGCTATTTATACACATTTTATAAAGTTATTTAATGGGATACTTTATTCCAGAATTTATTTTATGGTGTTTTGTGCTTTTACTTCTATGTCTCTTTAATATCACGTTTTCTGTTATTATTGTTGCTTGATACCATACATATTTTCAAATGTAAAAATGAAAAGTCAGATTAAAAATATTTTTTACAAACAGTGTACTCTACTTTAAAACCAATAAGTACAGTACAGTATCTAAAATTTATAAACCTAATTATATAGCCCTAAATCTTGTATTGTTAATAAGTATGGTATCCTCTTATCCTCTTATTTCATTTTCATTCTTGTCTTCTCTACTTTCTATAGCTCCCCCACCAACCCCTGAGAATCCATGTCAACCTTCTCCATGTGGCCCATACAGTCAATGTCGCATTTCCAACAGACATGCTGTGTGTTCATGTCAAACAAATTATGTTGGCACACCCCCCGGCTGTAGGCCTGAGTGTGTTGTGAGCGCAGACTGTGCACAAGACAAAGCATGTGTAAACCAGAGATGTCAGGACCCTTGTCCAGGGACTTGTGGTCTGAATGCCCGCTGTCAAGTCGTCAATCACAACCCTATTTGTAGCTGCGCTCCTGGGCTTACTGGTGATCCTTTTGCTCGCTGTATTAAAGAACAAAGTAAGAACTTTGTTAATCTCTTTTCATTTCACTTATGTTCTTGGGAAAAAATAACTTGGTTTTTCTTGTTTTATTTCCTATCTAAATATTCAAAATGTTGGATTGAAAATGTCTCTGTGATCATTACAATAAATTTTAGCTTATAAATATGAATGATTGAGCAGATACATTTAATTTTACATGAATTAAATAAATATTAGTTACCATTACTTTAACTTCAAAATGATTAGTATAACATCTTAATATTTCAGATAATTTTAGTAGCCAAGTTAAATTTTAATCTTAACATATAATTTTAGTAACCAAGTTAAATTTTAATCTTAACAAACAAGAATCAATCCAACATTTAAGAACTTTCTCTTGGACTGCTATTCTATTCAATTACCTTAATTCTTGGCAAACCACTATGGCTTGATGTGGCTTTCTATTTCTTGGTGTCTTGCATGTTCTTTCCGTCTATTTTTTCTAGAACCTCCAGCTCAACAGCTGCCTAGTGGTAACCCTTGCATACCATCCCCTTGTGGGCCCAACTCACAATGCAGGGTTGTGGGGAATACACCAGCTTGTTCTTGTTCGCCAAATTATGTGGGTCGCGCACCCAATTGCCGACCAGAGTGCACCATTAACGCCGAGTGCCCGAGCAATTTGGCTTGTCAAAACGAACGTTGTACAGACCCTTGTCCTGGTTCATGTGGGGTACATGCCACTTGCCGTGTGGTTAAACATGCCCCAATGTGTTCTTGTGAACCTGGTTATACTGGAGACCCATTTGGTGGCTGCTCTATTATACCAAGTAAGAATAATAATGTAACTATTTATTTGTGCATTGGTGAACGTAATTTATGTTTAGTAGCCACGCTTAATATTTGTCTACCGGTACACAACCATACATTTTGTGGCAACCTGCAGAAATAATAATTTTTATAAGTAAAAATACTTTATTAAATGAGGTAAAATGTGCCAAAGTTTATTTATATCTATAAATAGAGTGTCATGTTCCTTATTCTAAAGTAAGAAAAAGGATATTGACAGGTAGATAATTATTTGCAGTTACACAACCTGTGGAAGCGCCCAGAAACCCATGCAATCCGTCCCCCTGTGGGGCTAACGCCGTGTGTAAGGAACGTAATGGAGCTGGCTCATGCTCGTGTCTGCTCGAATATCAGGGAGACCCGTACACGGGCTGTCGCCCAGAATGCGTCCTCAACACAGATTGTGACAAAGCCAGAGCTTGTGTCAATAATAAATGTCGGGACCCCTGCCCGGGCACTTGTGGCTTGAACGCCGAGTGCCGCGTTGTCAATCACGCACCCTCATGCAGTTGCCTTCCTGGATATACTGGCAACCCTCTCAATGCCTGTCATTTTCCTCCCTCTAGTAAGACTCTTACTTATTCTTTCTTTTACTTAAAACTGTTTTAGAATTTAATTTTTTTTTTTACTATTTTATCTTTACTACTTTTTATCACATATTGTGAACTGCCTACCCAATTTTTAAGTAATTGTTCTTTATGTCTATAATTTCTTCTTAAAATTTTGACTCTCATTTTAAAATAAAACATTCTTCAATATTAATTATTATTTTACTTCTTGAACTATACTTTATGTTTTACTATTCATTACTTTAATAATATTAAATTTTAAACTCATTCTTATTATTTTGTTTAATCATCTTTCTTCATGCTTCTCTTTTATCTATCTCGTCTAGTTCCCAAGGAGGAGCCTATTAAGAACCCTTGCCAACCTTCTCCGTGTGGTTCATTCAGTCAGTGTAGAGTACAAAACGAACACGCCGTGTGCTCCTGCTTGGCCAGCTACATAGGAACTCCTCCGGGATGTAAGCCGGAGTGTGTAGTGAGCACCGAGTGTCCACAGAACAGGGCTTGCGTCAACCAGAAATGTGTTGACCCTTGCCCTGGTACTTGCGGGTTAAACGCTCGCTGCCAAGTTGTGAACCACAACCCTATATGTAGCTGCTCTCCTGGCTTTACTGGGGATCCTTTCTCAAGATGTCTTAAACAAGAAAGTAAGATATCTCCTTTATTTCTTCTAACACTACAAATTACATACACACTTCCACTATTAAAAACAATTCTGTTCTATTTTGATATTTTTCACAATGCAATATTAAATTATTTATGAAAATTATGATTTAGAATATCTTATAAAAATTAGTTGTACTATATCACTTGAGTTATAGAAAAAATAGCCAGTTTCATTTTACTGCTTCCAGCTAGGTTTTTAATGAATTTAAAAAAAATGTAATCAAAACCTTAAAATTACTTCTTCAAGGTGCACATGTTCGAAAACATGGGATACCGATTTTAAAATTTCAGACCTCTGCATGCATTAGATATCCCACAATTCTCATGACAGACAGAAAAAAACTCTTTATTGTATTAATATTGATGCAAAGGAGAAAAAGAAAATGTGTATATTATCTCTCAGTTTACCTGGCATATTACACAATGACCTAATCTTATAAGCTACGCCATAGTGGAACCATACAATGTAAACATACTACCTTTCATGGTAAATAAAGGGTCCGTTTTACATTAAAGCTAGTTTTTATCTAAATAAATAAATTTATTTTAATTTAAAAGAGAAATTTATCCTAGCTAGATGAAAAATATACAACTTTTGGAAACACTCATCTAATTCATTTTAAAACATAATTTTTTTATAAATACTTTTAATCTTGCAATAAATAACATATTCGTATTTTATTCTTTTAGTATTGTTGAAATAAACATATTTTGTTAAATTATATTTTCTTTGTACCTTACAAACGTGAACTAAAAAGGAATGCCATAAGCAACCAATTAAGCGATTTCTTTAATATCAACAAAAGACAGACTCATTATCTTGATACATATACATCTTTACTACTATAACATTCTTCTTATTTCTTTACTGTTTTCTTTGTTACTTTTGGTGTAAGTCGCATGTTCTTCACATCTATTTTTTCTAGAACCACCTGTTCAACAACTTCCTAGTGGTAATCCTTGCGTACCCTCACCTTGTGGACCCAACTCACAATGCAGGGTTGTGGGTGACACCCCAGCCTGTTCTTGTTCGCCCAACTATGTGGGTCGCGCACCCAATTGTCGACCAGAGTGCACCATTAATGCTGAGTGCCCGAGCAATTTGGCTTGTCAAAACGAACGTTGTACAGACCCTTGTCCTGGTTCATGTGGGGTACATGCCACTTGCCGTGTGGTTAAACATGCCCCAATGTGTTCTTGTGAACCTGGTTATACTGGAGACCCATTTGGTGGCTGCTCTATTATACCAAGTAAGAATCATAATTGTAGTATTATTTTGCACATTGATAAACATAAATTATGTTTTTAAGTCATGTGTCAGTTTAAAAAAACTGGATTTATAGAGTTTTTAAAGTCCCTTTTTATTAAGTTCTCTATGGGTATAAGGCATGGTCTCTTAACTTGCATTATGAAAACAAATTTAGGGTGTTCGAAAACAAGATGCTTAGGAAAATAGTTGGTCCAAAAAGGATGGGGATACTGGGGAGTGGAGGAAGTTACATAATGATGAGTTAGATATCCTGTACTCATTACAAGACATTGTTGGAGTAATCACGTCTCATAGATATGGTGGTCAGGACATGCAGTACGGATGGGAGAATCTAGAACCTTGTTCGGGGTATTCACTGGCAAACCCAAATGAGATCAAATATTGGGAAGACTTAGAAGCAGATGGGAAGATAACATTAAAATGGATCTGAAAGAGACAGGGTGTAGTGAGTTGGACTGGATATAACTAGCACAAGAGAGAGAGAGATGGTGTACTTTTGTATGTGCAGCACTTAACATTCAAGTTCCTCATGTCAAAGAATAAGAAGTTAAGTATTATATAAAGTAAGATAAAGGATAATGACTAGTAAACAATTATTTGCAGTAATACAACCTGTGGAAGCGCCCAGAAACCCATGCAATCCATCCCCCTGTGGGGCTAACGCCGTGTGTAAGGAACGTAACGGAGCCGGCTCATGCTCATGTCTACCTGAGTATCAGGGAGACCCATACACGGGCTGTCGCCCAGAATGCGTCCTCAACACAGATTGTGACAAAGCCAGAGCTTGTGTCAATAATAAATGTCGGGACCCCTGTCCGGGCACTTGCGGCTTGAACGCCGAGTGCCGCGTTGTCAATCACGCACCCTCATGCAGTTGCCTTCCTGGATATACTGGCAACCCTCTCAATGCCTGTCATTTTCCAACTTCTAGTGAGCTATTCTATATTTATCTTTACTATTGATTTATTTCATTTTCACTTTATTAAAGAAAACTCTTATTTATCTGTTAAATTTATGCATGTTTATTATTACTACACTTAACTATCTTGTTCTATAATACACTTTTCCTTTAAGTTTTTAATTTATGCGTATAATTTCTTCAGAAAATATTAACTCTCATTTAAGTATTTTAGAACCAATTTTAAAATAATAGATTAATATCGAAGAAAGTTTTATTATTTTATTTCTTGAATTATACTTTGTTTTACTGTTTATTACTTTAGTGATATTAAATCTTAAACTCATTCTTTTAATTTTGTCTATACATCTTTCTTCATGCTTCTCTTTTATCTATCTCGTCTAGTTCCCAAGGAGGAGCCTATTAAGAACCCTTGCCAACCTTCTCCGTGTGGTTCATTCAGTCAGTGTAGAGTACAAAGCGGACATGCCGTGTGCTCCTGCTTGGCCAGCTACATAGGAACTCCTCCGGGATGTAAGCCGGAGTGTGTAGTGAGCACCGAGTGTCCACAGAACAGGGCTTGCGTCAACCAGAAATGTGTTGACCCTTGCCCTGGTACTTGCGGGTTAAACGCTCGCTGCCAAGTTGTGAACCACAACCCTATATGTAGCTGCTCTCCTGGCTTTACTGGGGATCCTTTTGTACGCTGTCTAAAACAAGACCGTAAGAATACTTAACTCTTTTATCATTCATTTAATTCCAAGAGTTGGTTTTAGTTTTAATATTCTAAGTTGATTATTTGGCCACAGTCTTTAATTAAATATTATTACTATTTGCATTTTTTAAATCGTGTAGTTTATCAATCTGGCCTGTGAGGTGTTCAAGTGACTTAATATCATATTTGGTATGTATAAAGTAATATAAGATAAAATGTTAGGCTCAAATGATCAATTATAGACAATACTTTTTTGGGGAAGCACACCATATAATCAAAAATATTAAATTACAACAGAACAATTTTGAAAGTTTAAATAAGTTGTCCAAATAACCCTCAAAATTAAAACAATGCATTAAAATCTAGTTTTTGTGTGTGTATACATATAGAGGGAGAAGAGGGAGGAATATGAATAAATGAATGAGGATACCAAGCATTTTTTGAAGACCCAAGGCTCAAGTTGAATGATTAATGAAGATAAAAAACATGATTTAATTTGCCTCAGCTAGGTCTAGAAATCACTAAACTCCCTATATGCTGCTTTTCTCTTACTTGATTATTCTGTAAACTATCTCTCTTTTTCTTGGAATCTTGCATGTTCTTCCTATCTATGTTTTTAGAACCTCCCGTTCAACAACTCCCTAGCGGTAACCCTTGCATACCCTCACCTTGTGGGGCCAACTCTCAATGCCGGGTAGTGGGGTCAACACCAGCATGTTCTTGTTTGCCCAACTACGTGGGCCGCGCACCCAACTGTCGACCAGAGTGCATGATTAATGCCGAGTGCCCCAGCAATTTGGCATGTCAAAATGAGCGCTGTGTCGACCCATGCCCGGGCTCATGTGGGGCACAGACAACTTGTACTGTAGTCAAACATGCACCAATGTGCTACTGCCAAACTGGTTTCACAGGCGACCCCTTCACAGGGTGCATACAAATTCAACAAGGTAGCTAGCAATATACAGTGTTTTGAAAACAATAAACATTTGTTTTCATGGGAATATACAGATCTATCTCTCTACTTTATTTATTTCCATTTTTCCAGCCATTGTTCCAACAGAGGGTCCAAGAAACCCATGCAATCCCTCACCATGTGGAGCAAATGCTGTATGCAAAGAAAGAAATGGCGCAGGTTCTTGTGTTTGCTTGTCTGAGTATTTTGGAGACCCATACACAGGATGCAGACCAGAATGTGTTGTCAACTCAGATTGTGACAGGAACAGAGCATGTTTAAACAACAAGTGCCGTGACCCGTGTCCTGGAACCTGCGGGCTCTCCGCGGAGTGTCGTGTTCTTAATCATGCTCCCTCTTGTACCTGCCTACCTGGTTACTCTGGAGACCCTCTTTCTGCCTGCGTTCTGCAGGAGCCTAGTAAGACTTCTCTCTACTATCTTTCATTACATCTAGCTTCATTTTATTGTGACACACCAACTTTGTCTATGATAGGACTTCATCAAGGGTAGTTCTAGTAAATACACTATCCTTTATAAGTGTGTTTATTTTCTGTTGATTTAAATTTTCAAGGGTTTGGTTTTTTCACCTTCAAACTTTCATTTTCAACTTTATGTGCAGTTCAAACATTATTAAATTATAGTTTTAACACCTCACACAATTCAATGCAATTAGTAAGTTCACAAATATTTTTACAAGAATATGGTTTAAATTAGAATGGATAGCCAGCACACTTACCTAGGTGATACTGGAGTAGAAATTGTTTAGATATAACATTAAAAAACACACAAACACATTTTTAAGGACAAGCTTTCACTGTCACAGACAGCTTCATCAGGTCAAGAGAGTAGACTGATGCTTTTGGTTGAACTGTAAGGTTGACTGCCTGAGCTGTGGACAGTCAACCTTACAGTTCAACCAAAAGCATCAGTTTACTCTCTTGACCTGATGAAGCTGTCTGTGAAAGTGAAAGCTTGTCCTTAAATGTGTTTGTGTGTTTTTTAATGTTATATCTAAACAATTTCTACTCCATTATCACCTAGGTAAGTGTGCTGGCTATCCATCCTAATTTAAACCATGATTTAGCCTAGTGCTCTATTCCATATATCCTCAATTTTTACAAGAATATGTATGAGTAAAGACAAAGTTACAATAATGCCTCAGGTTTAAATAAATGTAGATAATATAATAATAATAATAATAATAATAATAATAATAATAAATTACTGTAGGTATGAACATACTAAAACAATTGCATAGCAAGTTAAATTTTATGATACATTGTAGTTATAAAATACCTACCTTTAAAATCTCACACATAAAATTTTTCAAAGATACTTTTTTTTCCCGGCTTAGTAAGTTACTATTTTATACAGTAAAATAAAAGGCATTATTTATCAATTTCAAACAACAGGTGTAAACATATATTCCAGTTTATCCCAAACACACATAATATCTGATGAACTGTGTAACTAAAACTTAAATAATAGCTTTCTAGTTTTTTGGTGTATGAACTGTGTCTTTGTCACCTCTATGTGTTTTTGACTGGAATTTGACAGTTAAATTAGAAATACATTTTGTTACAGTTATATTAATCAGTTTATGAGAAAGCAATTTTCTGTTAAAATAGCTTTCTGGATTATGATTAATGTAAAAAGCTGACTTATCTTAACCATAATGGTGACACTGGCATGTTGCGTTCTTGATTTCTTTATCTGGTTTTGGTGTTTATATGACAATCTATTCTTAGTTGAATCTGTTCTATGATGCGCCTTATGTGTATTTTCTATTTCTTTACCTCTCACGTCCAGTCAATGCAGAACCACCCAAGAACCCGTGCGAACCCTCGCCTTGTGGCCGTAACAGCCAGTGCAGACTGAGCAATGGCCATGCTGTGTGTACGTGCTTGGTAGGCTTTATTGGCTCACCTCCTACGTGTAGACCAGAGTGTGTGGTGAGCTCAGAGTGTCCACAGAACAGGGCTTGCGTCAACCAGAAATGTGTTGACCCTTGCCCTGGTACGTGCGGGTTAAACGCTCGCTGCCAAGTTGTCAGCCACAACCCTATCTGTAGCTGTTCCCCTGGATTTACTGGGGATCCTTTCAGCAGATGTCTTATACAAGAGAGTAAGATTCTTATTTCTTCTTTCCTCTGTCACTTCTTCTTATCTTTTTTCACACTGAAAAGTGTAACTGGGAAGGTAAATAAGGACACTTTTGCTAACTAAAACAAAATTGAAACTCTTACAAAAAAAAAAAAAATTTCCAGTATTGTAAAAATTAATTTGATAAAATATAGGCTAAATTT
>CABFVZ010000400.1:187843-210805 GCA_902151445.1 Timema monikensis
CAAAAAACTACATAGCAACTCTTTAAACTCTAAAAAAAAAATACTATTCACTTTGGTGTACTTACTTATCTTCTTCACTTGTGTCATTACTCTTATGTTTGAAGCTGTTTTGCTAGTGTTTTAGAATATCTTTTTTTTTTGTCAATATATTTAACTTACTTCCTCTTGAAATTTATCTTCGCTTTATTACTTGGCGAGAATCCTCTTATTCATTAGTTAAATTAAACTTATGTCTCTTTAGAGCAGTCTTGTGCCGTAGCTGTTCAATATTTTAATAAATGAAATTTTATATCATTATGAGTAATTATGTTGAATTTTGTTAAAAATAATAATTGGCTTGGTTTTAAGATATACTACTTATAGATCTCAAAATATTACATGGTTGGTACACTTTTATCATTTGTTTCTGTTAAGAAAAAATAATATTGCAAGCCTGCTATTGTCTAAAAAGGTCTTTTCAAAGTCTATTTTCAGAAATTCTAGTGTCTCATTTTAAAATCAAATGTCGGCTGAGATTTAAAGAAAAGCATTTAGAAAATAAGTTAAATATTTGATTTTGAAAAAAATATTGATTCTACTTCCAGGGTGTAATTTACATGACAAGTTCTGAAAGTCCTTCTATTTAATTAAGTTTAAATATAAATAAACCAGAATTTTAGCAAATGTCTCTAAAACTTGTGATTGCATTTTAAAATACCTGTTGAATATAAACTTATCTTCACAAGTGAACGAGCATCTGATGATATTATGAGGCCCTCACACTAGTAGTTGATATAGTCATAAAATAAATATAAAAATTTAATCAAATATTTACCCATTATGTTCCCAAAACAAACTGAAAAAGGTAGCCTACTAGATAGAATTCAATATACAAATTAGTTTGTTCCTAAAGAACACAAATTTCCACTTTGTAAATTAAAGTTTACTCAAACAAAAAGAGCCAAAGAAATGTTCAAAGTTATAAGATTGCCTCCTAATTATCTTCAAAAGGCTTAGCCTATACTATATATAAATTAGTATCAAGAGACATCAATTTGAATACTTTCAAAACCAAATACATTTTTGGCCTACTTTGTAGTCAAGTAAAGTTTACACATTAAAATTACATTTATAAAAACTATGTCTACTTCCTTTTCCAATGTTATAAACTCTCAAAGTGTTTGAGACTGTGAGTGAAACTATGAACATTCGACTTAACATGTAATGGCTCTACAATAGCAAAAGAAAACCAAACACAAACACCCACACCCAGCAAGACCATTTAATATATACATATGAAATCATGATAGAAAATGATATATCAGTCTGAATTTTTTTTTTAATAGTAAAATATGTGTACAGACCCATTTAAAAAAATATACAACTAAAAAAGAATAAAAGAGTCGGTGATGGTTCATATGTATCTTATTTCTACCTTTATCTATTCCTGCATGCTCTCTTGAGTTTGGTTTCTATGTGTGTGTCTTCCTTTCATTGTAGCGACAACTCCACCCCCTCCCGGGAACCCTTGTGTTCCCTCGCCCTGTGGTCCTAACTCGCAATGCAAAGTGGTAGGAACACAACCGGCGTGTTCTTGCTTACCCAACTTCATGGGGCGGTCCCCCAATTGTCGCCCCGAGTGCACCATACATGCAGAGTGCCCCAGCACCAGGGCTTGTCGCGATCAGAAGTGCATGGACCCCTGCCCTGGGTCGTGTGGCACATTAGCCCAATGCAGGGTTGTCAACCACAACGCTGTGTGCTCGTGCCCTCAGGGTTATGTGGGTGACCCAACCTTAGCCTGCAATCCGGCACCACCACCATGTAAGGACAATTCTGCGACAAGTTGGCTTATTTTTAGAATATTGTTGATGATTTTCCAATATGATATGAGATGGACAGGATAGAACTCGCTCAAGATAGGGATAGGTGGCATACTGTTGTAAGTGTGGCAATAAACCTTCGAGTTCCTAATGCCATAGAACAAGAAAGTAAAGATAGTGATATGATCATTCAAATATTTGTTGCAGGTGGTTATCTAATTAATACATAAACTGATGGCGTTTTATACTTACCATTTACTTTATTGTGAATTAAAAAAATAATTTTTCTACAAAACTAACACATATGGTCATGGGCAACTTACTTAAACACTCTTGTCAATGTCATTCACCTATTTATCTTTTATTTGAGTTTTAACATTGGTGCACAGTGAGTTAGCACATCTAACTTTGAAGAAACCATCACTATACTGGAAATTTTGGTTTAAAATTTTTATTTTCATCATTTCTAAAGAAAGATGTTCAAGGATGTACCACTTTTTATTAATACATAAGTGATATCTCTTTTAGTTTTGTGGAAACAGCTTTGTTCATCAATAATAGTATATTTATTTATGTGCTCTTTTTCAGAAACAACTTAACCATGAACTTCCTTGGGAAAGTTTGAAAAATAAAATTTAAAATAGAAAAATAAAATAGTGTTATAAAAATATTGCACTTGTTTATATGGTGTGAATAGTTCTGAAGATCTTTTTATTTTGGTTTACGACACTGACCAAGTAAACTTTTTCCCCCCTCAGCTACGGAACGAACACCTCCAGCCAACCCTTGCTTCCCCTCTCCATGTGGGCCAAATGCCGAGTGTCGGGAGAGAAATGGTGCGGGCGCTTGCTCATGCATGTCGGGGTACGAAGGAGATCCCTATGATGCGAGAGGTTGCCGAAGAGAGTGTGAGACTAGTACCGACTGCGCTCCTGTCAGAGCTTGTGTGGGCTTCAAGTGTGTGGACCCTTGCCCAGGAACATGTGGATCAGGGGCCCAATGCAGCGTGGTCAATCACGTCCCCACATGTAGCTGTCAGCCTGGGTACTCTGGCGACCCATTCTTTGCATGCAGGCTTATTCCTGCTACAAGTGAGTGTCATAGTTGTTTGATTAAATCCATACTTTGATAAAAAAAAAAAAGTTGAAACGTTTCACAATTTAAAATATTGATACCTTGGTTTCTTTCAACTCCATATAAAATAAAAAGTACTTGTACCGACACAATTCAATACTTGGGGTATAACCCTCGAATTCTTAAAGCTATTCAAGATTTGAGAAAACAACAGATTTGAGATAAAAAGAAAAATATTCCAAATTTTGAAATGAAATTAGTTTTAGAGCTCTAATAATGCTTATTTATTGGTGGTTCTTTCCAAACATAACTATTAGACAAACTTGACAACAAGACCCTAGACCACTAATTTAATACTAAAATAACTGTATGAATGCTATAATGAATGCATTGTATTTGCTATTTCTATTATCTTTGATTCAATTTTTATTTAATTTTATGGTCATCCTTTTTCCCAATATTTGAATTCGTAATATAGTGGATTCAAACCGTCTCTTTTAAATAATCTACAGTTCAACTAATGAAGTATTCAGCTATTTTATCAATATTTCTTACAATTTATTCACAGGAGTATTCATTCATCTCCAAAACTTGAAATAAATATATTAAGATGTACATTTTAACTATCTTACATTTTATGATTGTACAATGAGCTTTAAGATTATCTATAAAAACATATATACATTAGAAATATCAATATATATAAATATCTTAATAAATTCCCAGAAAACTTTCAACATAAAGATTTATATGTGATATTTCAGCACCACCAAGCGCTCCACAAGACCCTTGCAACCCAACCCCTTGTGGCCCGAATAGCCAGTGTCGTGAAGTGAATGGACAGGCCGTGTGTTCATGCCAGCAGAACTACGTCGGGACACCTCCGTTGTGCCGACCAGAGTGTGTTGTGAGCTCTGAGTGCCCGCTGAACAGAGCCTGCATCAACCAAAAGTGTGCAGACCCTTGTCCCAACACGTGTGGTGTGGGTGCGCAATGCACAACTTTGAACCACAATCCCATTTGTGCGTGTCCGCAAGGCTTTACAGGGGATCCATTCAGCCAATGCACTCCACAACGTAAGTGTTAGCTTGTTGAGAGTTCGTTAAAATTGTGTCACTACACAATTTGATACACAAATAGTTTAGTTCCAACTGTTTGGTTAATATTCAATAAAATACAAATCAATCTATAATATAAGGTTCAATAATATATAGCAATATAATTATTTAGAGAGTGCCTTGAATATTTGTCTAAAATTATCATATCTAAAAGATTCAAAGTGAGTTCTTTGTTAGTTGTTTTAAATTAAACATTGAAAAGAAGATAGATGGGCAAGGCCTACACTCTTACCAGAAAACTGCAGGCCTCAAAGTTCACAGTTTAAAATACAACAAAATACATAGCTATGAAATTTTTGGGGTACATCAGTCCACTTCTTAAGCAGAAGAGGGTAAAAACACCACCTGATGTTTCCTGTTTCTTGATTTTTTTTTTTTTGCTGTATTCTATTGTTGCCTGTTCAAAATTGAGTCTTGACCATTGGTAGATGGAAATAATTTAATAATATTATGTTATATTTATTATTAAATTATTAGCTATCTATTATTATTGTTTATATAGAAATGACTGACTGGTGTGAGTAGGCATGCTTAGAAAAAAATGAGATAAGGTTATATAAGGTTGAGACCAGAAGGGAGGGAGGGGGGGGCCTCAATTTGGTTATATATTGGTGAGCAAGTTCCTACCTACGAAGCTGGGAAGGAATTGAAACTATTGGGGAGGGCTCGTAGAACTTTAGTACTATTGCATAAGTCAAAATCTAATCTAATCTGAAATAATTGAGCAAGAATTGCCACTGGTTCGTCAGGGTCATTGTGGTTGGCATTGAAACATTAACCATTCGTTCGTTGTCTAAGTGTCCCTATGGTGAGGCCAATGTCTCCAGCCATGCAGTAGTTGCATTGTAGCTGGTGTACAAGATTTTCTTTGGAGCATCAAGCCAAATGTTTCTACTGTTACAACAAATTGATATGCAGTACCTGCAAAATTCCCCAACCTTCTAACTCATTTAACAGCAGACTCACACAAATGAATTACCACTATGATTGTTCTACAGAATATCTTATATAACAGCTACAATGCAACTATTGGATTGTTGAATACATTGACCTCACCACAGGAACATTCAGTGAATGGTCACCGTTTTGATACCAAACACAACGACCCTGGCAAACCAGTAACACTTGATTGATACCCAAACCCATAATCAAGATTTTCACTCATTCTATAGTACTAAAGTTATACGAGCCCTCCCTAATAGTTGTGATGCTCCCTAGCTTCGCAGGTGGGAATTTGATCATCAATATATAACCAAATCTAGGTACCCACCTGGTATCAACCTTAGATAACCTTCTCTTCCTTTATATACAAGCAGGTCTACTCATGCCAGTGAGGCATTTTTTATATAAACAATAACTGATAGTTTAATATAATATCAATACAACATTCTATCCATCTGCAAAAAGTCAAGACACAAGTTTGAACAGGCAACAACAGTATCAGTATCCAGTTAGGGTTTTATCTTTTCTGCTGAAGAAAGGCACTGTTGTGCCCCCAAAAAAATCATAATTATGTGTTTTGTTGTGTTTTTAATTGTGAACTTTGAGGCCTATAGTTTTCTGATAAATGTGTAGGCATTGCCCTTCTATCCTCCTTTCAATGTTTAATTTAAAATAACCCTTTGGCGCCATTTTTCATTAGTTTTTGATTTCTGATTGATTTTCAAATTAACTCCCAAACCACTGAATGCAATGTATCAAAGCAGTATACAAATGTATACGTAGAATGTATTAATTTATGTGGACAAACATAAATTTCAGATAGATTTCTTAAATAGCACAAGCACAAAATAAGAGATAGTTATTTAAATTAAGGGAAACAGATTAATAGCATCCACCTTAATGCTATTAGCTGTTAGCTTTATTGCCACTGTAATTTCGTATACCCTCTTTACATTTAGAGACCAATAATGTTATATTTCTTTTAGCTGTGACAACACCAGCCCCACTAACAGAACGACCACCATCTTGCTATCCCTCGCCATGTGGGCCTAACTCCCAGTGCCAGATGGCTGGTGGTATACCTGCCTGTTCCTGTCTCCAAGACTATACAGGTGCTCCCCCAAACTGCCGACCCGAGTGTGTGCTGAGCGCTGATTGCCCTAGCCAGCAAGCCTGCATAAAGCAAAGGTGCCGTGACCCTTGCCCCGGGTCTTGCGGTTACAACGCCAACTGTCAGGTGCTGAACCATGTACCAGTGTGTACGTGCAACGAGGGACACACAGGGGACCCCTTCTCTCAATGCACACTCATCCCCATCACCACACCTTCTGCGCTGCCAAGAGACCCTTGCAATCCATCTCCATGTGGTCCCAATGCCGAGTGCCGGCCAGGCGGCATATGTGAGTGTGCGCCTGAGTATGTGGGCAATCCATACGAATCATGTCGACCTGAGTGTGTGCTTAACACAGAGTGCCCCAGAGATAGGGCGTGCCTGCGCAACAAGTGTCGTGACCCATGCCCAGGGACTTGCGGACAGAATGCCCGCTGTGACATTGTCAATCATATTCCAGTGTGCTCGTGCGCAGAAGGATTCACTGGGGATCCCTTTTCCAACTGTAGACCATTTACACCAGGTGTGTTTACATTGTATTGTACGCCAATAAGTTTATAATTATGGTAAAGTAAAATAATCAGATGTAGAATCAAAATGACAAGTATTTTCTTCTTCTACTTACATACCTAATCACGCCATTCCCTTACAGGGTAGGCAAGAAACCATGTATACAACTAAAAAAAAACTCTGTACTTAATCCATCCTCACCAAATTTCTCCACATTTCCTTATTCTTGCATACTTCCTTCACTTCAACAACATCAGGCCTCATAGCATATTTTGGGTGTCAAAAAGTAGGAAAAGTAGGATTCCCAATTTAATAAAAAACAACTTTGCTGTCTTCCTCTTTTGAATTTGATTTTGTTTGTTTCTTATTTTCTCAAAAGCAGAGTCACTTTCTTCCAAATTTTTTGCTCGGAGTTCCAAGCATGGTTTGAGCTATTTTCAAACCTTTACAATCATTGATTTTCATTGCATTATTAATTCTTTCATTCAGCATGACACATGATACGATATTTTGTTTTGCTAACTTACTAGCAAAAAGGAAGATCCACACTTCAACCTCTAAAAACCATATGGTGTCTTTCTTCTGGAGGTCAAAAAGTAAGAAAAGCAGGAGTTTTTCCTCAAAAGTAGGACAAAAATGAGCTTTGCAACATCCATATACCGAGTCACACATGCTCTTTAATTCTTAAAACTCTTTATGTTCCTATATTTTACACATTCGTCTACAACATTTAGCCATATCTTACATGGTCTACCTTTACCTACCCCTATCTTCTTCATACACTTGCTTTGTCACTTGATTCACACTCATCCTCTCAACATGCCCAAGCCATTGTAAAACGCTTCTTTCACATTGACTTATTGGATTCCCTTTCAAACCACACTCCTTCAGCACCCATTCATTACTGACTCTGTCCCTGTGAGTTTTTCCACACACATTTCTTAGATATCTCATTCCAATCAGATTCCTCTAGCTTTTGTACTGATCCTGATAAACCCACACATCTCTTAAAAATAATATCACACAAGTGTATAACATAGTTGATTCACACTTCTAATGTAATATGCTTTTCAATAAATCTAATTATATTTTCAATGTTTTTAATCAGGCGTTTATAATACATTTAAGTTACAATTACATAACACCTGATTATAGTGGATTATGAGCCACTTGTATCCTGCCCTTAAGGCCACCTTATTACTTGTGTATTTCAATACAAGTAAATTACTATGGCCATACAGAACATCCCCAGTGCTTCAGTTAGGATGACTTGAATATGTATTTCTATATCAGTTCGAAAAATTGCTAGTATTCTATTGTCTTGTCCAGCACCTCCTGACTCCCAAAAGGACCCGTGTCGACCATCGCCATGCGGTCCTAACAGCCAATGTCGCACTACGGACAACCATGCAGTCTGCTCATGCCTCCAAGGCTATGTGGGCTCCCCGCCATCATGTCGCCCAGAGTGTGTGGTTAGCTCCGAGTGTCCTTTGACTCGAGCTTGTGTCAACCAGAAGTGCGGTGACCCTTGCCTTGGATCGTGCGGTCTCGAGGCGCGTTGTGAGGTTATCAACCACAGCCCTATTTGCAGTTGCAGGGAGGGGCAGACTGGTGACCCATTTAGGAGTTGCTTCGAAATGCCACGTAAGCCTCCTTTTGTTCTTCTATTTCTCTCGATTGAAAATGAATAGCTTATCTTTTAAATTTTTGTCAAGCGCTGTACACTTTTGATCATTATAATCCAAACCTAAACACTACTTTCATAAAAGTTTCACAGTTTGAATTTGACAAGCCAATTAAAATTTGCTTGGTTTTTAATATAACACTTTTCATTAAATAACTTAAGGAATTGCTTTTAATTATACATCTTATTAAATTAAAAATTGTTTACATTATTTATCTAAATAATTTCAAAAGTTGATCAGAGTTAATCTAAATTTTTCCTTAACATTTATACTTGGTCTACTTCATTCGTAGCCTCTTCTACATTTGTGGGACAATGAACAAGGCTTCAAACTTTTGAGTTTATTATGTACTAGCAAAAGTACCCAGTATTCCCCGGAGTAGCCATGTAATGGATTACGTGGTTACCCTTGGCAACACTTTTCTTTGCTTCAAACAGACAGTTAAAAAAAAATCTAGATTTAAATTTTTTTCTGACCCAATTTTTAAATAATTAAAAAAAAAACATAAACCACATTTTAAAATTCCTATTTCGAGGTGCACATGTTCATGAACAGTGACTAATTTTAAAATTTCAGACCTCTCTGTGCCATAGATATCGCACAATGCGCAGGACAGAGACAGATACACAAACTCTTCATTTTATTAATATAGATATAAATCTATTGTTTTTATGGGATTTATGTTACTAAAATAGAGTGATATGCCTTCTTTATAATTCATTCCTTTTAATATGCTGTTATCCTACTTACTTCCAGCCAAGGTGGTAGAGCCCGTGGAAGCAGACCCTGACCCATGCGTCCCCTCCCCTTGTGGGCCAAATTCCCAGTGCCAGTCATCTGGTAACAGTCCAGCCTGCTCCTGCCTAATGGGGTACATAGGAAGCCCACCCAATTGTCGTCCTGAGTGCGTCATCAATCCTGACTGTCCGACCAACCGAGCCTGTATCAACAACAAGTGCCGTGATCCGTGCCCAGGTTCCTGTGGGTCCAACGCAGAATGCCAAATTATCAGCCATGCTGTCACTTGCATCTGTTCACCAGGATACACTGGGAATCCATTTGTTCAGTGCACCGTACAGAAACGTGAGCACCTACAATTTTAATCAGACTATATAAAAAAAATTAGACTGTAATATTTAATTCATACTATCACAAACTGATACATGGAGGTTGTTCACAAGATCATTCCTGATGACCGAATCAAATTTGATAAAGTGGACATGGGAATTGAACCTAGGAACTTGGCTTAGTTGCCAATGCTCTACCACTTAGCCATCCTAGTTTTTTTCGTGCTCAGGATCATTTTTCCCCAGTTGGACTCTATAATTTTGCAACTAATTTTGCTATAACACCAGTACTCTATGTAAATTTCTTCAATTTTACTTGAGGGAACAAGAGAAGGATGGATCTCAAAGGAACTGCACCAACATTTTCTCAAAAATAAAATGGGGAAAAAGGAAGATCTCTCCATTTCTGCTAACTGGGATTAACCTTCTGTTTATAGGCTCTAAGAATCAAAGATGTTAGGTATCTTGGCATCTTTTGTCTTTGGATTACATTTTTAAATCAAAATTGTATCAGTCCTTTTACCTTAAATTAAGTATTAAAATACTAAACATTTCTACCTCTAGTCAAAGCACAAAGGAAATAGATTAGGTGATGAGATAGCTCTCCCGACCCCAAAATTAAATGTTTTCTTTCAATGCACATTTTAAGCTGGGCGGAAAAATATTTTTTCCCCAATTTATTTTCATGCTAAAAATAAATAATTTTCTAAATAAATGAGAATGGAAAGTTTGGTAGACTCCACAATTGACAGTAGCTGTGAACATAATTATCATAGCCATACATACAAATACTTTTAATTAAATATAAATTAATGTTTGTTTCACTAACCAAAGTAATTTATTCATTTCAGAAGAGGTATCCAACCCTTGTGAGCCATCCCCTTGTGGAGCCAATGCTGAATGTAAGCAGCGCAATGGTGCTGGCGCTTGTAGCTGCATTTCAGACTACCAGGGAAATCCTTATGAAGGATGTCGACCAGAGTGTGTGCTAAGCTCCGATTGCCCTACAGATAGAGCGTGCATCCGCAACAAGTGTGAGGACCCCTGCCCAGGGGTCTGTGGCCAATATGCTCAGTGCTTTGTTGTCAATCACGTGCCCACATGCACCTGCATTCAGGGTTACGTCGGTGATCCCTTTGTGTCATGCACACCTCAACCTATGCCAGGTGAGAGTCTTCTCACGTAAAACATAGATTTCTATGCTGCCAAGAAAAATTTCTTAGCCTATTTTATTTAGAACTTGAGACTTGAATAGCAAGATATGGGCTTATGTTTGTTGTGAGAATACTACAGTTAAACAATTAGCACCACCTGACAGGCAATTAAATGTTGTTTTTTCAAAAACTTAAGATGTTTTCATTAATTTTGGAAATCACTCATCATATCTGATAAATTTTCTCTTAAAGTCATCAATCAAGTTTTGAGAAACTTAGAGAACCTTATAGATAGTATATCAACAATAATGTTTGCCACAACATTGAAAGTAATAATCAAATTTGTTTGCATCTCTTTGCAGTGATGACACAGGCATCAGTTGTAGACCCTTGTTCTCCATCTCCGTGTGGCCCCAACAGCCAATGTCGACAAGTTAACAGTCAGGCGGTGTGCTCTTGTCAGTCTCAATACATCGGTTCGCCACCCAACTGCAGGCCAGAGTGTGTGGTGAATTCCGAGTGCCAACAAAACAGGGCTTGCTACAAGTTTAAATGCACCGACCCATGCCCTGGAACTTGTGGACTTCGGGCGCGCTGTGAGGTCATCAACCACAACCCCATCTGCAGCTGTCCTGCCGGCATGACAGGGGATCCTTTCACAAGATGTTTCACTGAAACCATCCCTGTTTCTCCGCCTGTAGCCGAGCCTATCAACCCGTGCGTTCCGTCACCGTGTGGTCGCAACTCTGTATGCCAAGTGGTTGGAACCCAACCTGCCTGTTCTTGCCTACGGAACTTCATAGGGGCACCTCCAAACTGTCGCCCAGAGTGTGTTGTGAACACAGATTGTGCCCCCACACAGGCTTGCATATCGGAGAAGTGTCGAGACCCATGCCAAGGATCTTGTGGACTTAATACGGAGTGCAGAGTGCAGAACCACATTCCAACTTGCACGTGCCAGTCCGGATATACAGGAGATCCTTTCACTCAATGTGAACTTAAAGTTGGTAAGTTAACTATTATTCACAATATTACACACACAATATTTTTAAAGAATTAAAAATTATGTACTATATAAGATATACTAAATATGCATCTAATTTTATAAGCACACTTTTAATATACTTAGATTATTAGCACATTGACAATCTGAGTAAAGTAGACTTTTGCCTATTCATATCTTTAATGTCAAACTTTATTTGAAGGCACCAAAATCGATTAATTAAAACTATGAATCTTCAAAACCGTTCATAGCATTAACATCTTTATGATTAAATCTGTAGCTTAATCCTACATCATAACTACAGTAGAAAATATGTTTGTAGATTGTATTGTGCCAAGCTGACGCAGGAATATTACACAATACAGGTCTAACTTATTTTAAGGGGTTTTCATTTTTTGAGCACTTTGCTAACATGGCATTTTTAAATCAGTGCTTGCGCTTATCTTGCTGTGAGAAGATTTTCTACAGTTTTAAGGATAGCAATACAATACTGTAGTGATTTTTAATTTTTATTTTTAAATCAATTCTTTTCAAACCTAGCACTACTGTGCACTTAATAAATGGTAGTTTGAATCTGTTTTTAAAAAAGGGCTGTGATTCACTTTACAGCGATGAGCTGGAACCTAACTCCCTGTTTTAGCTAGGTATGCCTGCACATAAATGTTCAAGGGTTATTTAGTAAAAGCATTTATAATTTTTTCTTGAAGAATCTCCTGCACCAAAGCCAGTTGACCCGTGCAACCCATCTCCATGTGGACCAAATGCACAGTGTCAAGACGGAACATGTACCTGCTCGCCAAACTACTCCGGGGACCCATATTCCAACTGTCGTCCTGAGTGCACAATGAACTCTGAATGTCCGCGCAACAGGGCATGCAGCAATCAACGCTGCATGGATCCTTGCCCAGGTACCTGCGGACAAGGGGCTAGGTGTGATGTCGTAAACCACATCCCTACTTGCAGCTGCCCCGAGGGTTATTCTGGAGACCCATTTGTCCAGTGTAGATTAGCACCACCACCGCAAGGTACATTTATCAATAATAAAATTATATATATTCTCCGTCAGTCTTTAGTAATAATTTAACCACTAAAATGTATTTGGCATTGTAGATTTTATTAAGACAATAACTGAAACCATTGTTTCAAATACTGTCTATCTAAGTAATTATTATAGGAAAAATTAATTAACCCTTTAAATAAAACTCTGAAATAAGGTAAATGGCAATTGCATTAAATATGAGAAATAGTATGTAATTATATTTATATTATCTAGTAAATATTAAGCATACAATTTAAGGAAACATCTAAAAAAAAAGTTGATTTTGAAAAATATTTATCTAAAACTATACAAAGTAAAATCATGACTGAAATAAAAACTATCAAAATATCAAATAGTTTGTTTTTCTGATAGTTCTTATAAGGGGCTGTCCATAAACTACAGCACGCTAATTATTTTTTTTTACCCCCTATTTTTCCCTTGTCACAGATTGTTACAATATTGTGAACCCCCACTTTCTAATATTACATCTCAATACCATGCACACATACCCCAACCCCCTATTTAAATAGTATTTTTAATCTTAGAACCTATTTAACCCTTTTTTTAAACATGTTCACCAAGCTCAATGATCAAAGTCGATGTGTCAATTGTTGTTTGTTTATATGTGTGTACAGTCAAGATAACACTGCCTGATATGCTTAATTTTAATGTGATGTCACGCATTATCTTACTCCTCCATACTCCCTCGTCACACTTGATCATGTCAAGCACTACTCCCGCCCCCGATATGGGATATGTGTACATATTTTATGGATATCCCGTAATTTTGTACGCTGATTTTTAATTAGACAATGTAAAAATCAAACAATATGTCAGACAATGTCATATATCAATCAAGTGTAGCAGGTATATGAAGTCCTTTGTTAACCTCTACAGAAACCCTCAAGCAGCCCTGTGAGCCTTCCCCGTGCGGACCTAACAGTGTGTGCCGAGTGGTGGACAGCCATGCCGTGTGCTCTTGCCTGCCCGGCTTAGTAGGATCACCTCCATCCTGCCGACCAGAGTGTGTAGTGAGCGCAGAGTGCCCACTGACCCAGGCATGCCTTTCCAACAAGTGTCGTGACCCTTGTCCCGGCACTTGTGGGCAGAGTGCACGTTGCCAAGTTGTCAACCACAATCCCATCTGCAGCTGCTCTTCGGGCAACACCGGTGACCCGTTCACCAGGTGCTTCGCATTGCCAGGTGAGATACTTTACTTGAATGTAGGGAATGTGGGCTTAAAGAATCTGTCACAACTCAATAAGCTAACAAGATCAGGGTAATGTAATTAAAGAAAATTATCTTGGAGGGATGATGGAAGATATTAAAATTAAATACTTCTAGTTGGTTTTGATCCTGTGTCTTCTGGATCAGAGTCAATGTAACCAAACTTTTCAGTGTCTAGTTTAAAGGGTTAGCTTATCAGACCCAAGAGATTTGTAATCAAACTTAAATTAGCGGATTTAAATAGAGGTTCCCTAGATGCTACAGTTTCTACCAACCAAATTATAGAAACTATATTTCATGCATGACTTTTCCATGACCTATACATTATTATGAAGGACTATACAAACTCCGATTTGTCCTAAGCACAGGCTACACTATCCTAACCAAACCTAACAAAATATTCTCAACAGTGTTCCAAGAATCACGTTCAAACCCCCCCCAATTCCTGCAACATTCTGGTTCGCCCCAAATTTCTCTACCCAGCCACAAACAACAATAAACAACATCAGTCGAAAGAATCCCTATCTTTGCAACAAACCGAGATGCAATCCCTGCAAAATTCACCAAACTTTCTTCTCATTAAACAGCAGACTCACATAAATGGGATACCCCGTAAAAGGTCACTATGACTGCTTTACAGAAAATCTTATATACCAGCTACAATGCAACTACTACATTTATGAATACAATGGCCTCGCCATAGGAACACTCAGTGAATGCCCACCGTTTTTATACCAACCACAGCGACACTGACAAACCAGTAGCCCTTCATGCTAAAACATTTCAGGTTAGATCAGATTTTGACTCCTGCCATAGGCTACTAAAGTTCTACAAGCCCTCCCCTATAGTTGCAATGCTTCCCAGCTTCAAAAGTAGGAACTGGCTCACTAATATATTAACAAATTCAGGCGGCCTACTCACACCAGTCAATAAATTATATATAAACAATAATAATATAAAAGTAATAAAATATAATACAAATACAACATTCTATCCACTTACCAAGAGTAAAGACACAAGTTTTAACAGGCACCAACAAAATCTAATGACCATGATCAACCCCTAGCCAGGCTGCTACAGTCCAGTCTGTGTTTTACTTTCTTTTGCTAAAGTAGGGGACTGATGTACAATGAAAATTTCATAATTGCAGTTTAATGTGTTTTGTTGTGTTTTAATTGTGAACTTTGGGGCCTACAGTTTTCTGATAAGTGTGAAGGCCTTGTCCTTCTATCCTCCTTTCAATGTTTAATTTTATATTATATTAATTCTTGGTGTGTACTGGTAATTAATAATTTTTTGTTTTATTTTTTTTCAGTCGAGCCACGACCTTCAGAGCCACAGCACCCATGCCAACCCTCCCCGTGCGGTCCTAACGCAGAATGTCAGGTCCGAGGGGAAAGTCCCGCCTGCTCGTGTTCACCTAACTATATTGGTTCACCACCCAACTGCCGCCCCGAGTGCACGATAAACCCCGAATGCCCGAGTCACTTGGCGTGTGTGAACCAACGTTGTGGTGACCCATGCCAAGGTTCGTGCGGTACGAATGCGCGTTGCTCGGTCGTGAACCACACACCGGTGTGCACGTGCAACCCAGGCCACACGGGTGACCCATTCAACGGCTGTTTCCCGGCACAAGGTAGGACAAAGCATGCTTTGGTTCTAAGTTTGCTGTTGCACGTCACGACACACAGTCAGAACAACTGTTGGGGTGATGCTAGTATATGGCGAGCCCATAAATCATTCACAAGCATAAAACAAGCTCTCACATTAATCTTAGACTTGTTTCAATGTATAAACGATTGGGTTTCACTAATATTTAAATTAAATCAATATAAAATACCATGAGAAGTGAATATGTTTCATTAGGGATAACTCATTATTTAATTCCTGTCATGAACAAAGCTCAAGACTTGAGTGATGGTGAACCGATTCAAGGGGTTGTTCCTTGAATCTAGATCTGGAATTTATAGTAGAGATCTTGCAACAAGAATATATATAACTAAGACTCCATTATAATAAAGATGTTCCAAACACGGTTAAAACCCAAGTGTATAAAGAACCCCTAAGCAATGTAATTAATTACCAAGCAACCCTCAATGGTGTGCATACAAACTAGTGTGTCAACTTTTCCTGGTTCCTCTGTAACTATCGGCTCAGGGACAAATCCTGGGTGGATATACTCGGGTGTTTTTTCTGTATAATTACCCACTTTACTTCCACGCCATGGCAGGTTAATTTTTTTTAAATTATAACTTCCTCATCTCTGCTCTATTGGTATAATTACGCGGATTGCCTGGATGTATAGGTAAAAATAAATAAAGAAGGTTTTAGCTTATTTCATAAAGGGGCAAATAGTACTAGGTTTTGGGGGCACAGTCACCAAAATTCTGTGCTTTTGTGACATTGATAGTATGTTGACCATTTTTTCCCCAGCAGAAGTACTGGGATCACTTTACGTTTGAAATAGATAATTATTTATAAGAAACAGGAAAGTGTATCCCATGTAGCAGAGTGATTATAGGGGTTGACTAAAAGTCTAGGAAACCCTGGTTCAATCCCAGGTGTGGGTGCTTCAACAACTTTTTAATGTATAATATTCATCCTAGTGTCCGGATAATTCAAGTATTATTCCTAGTGCTTGGGTTGAGTGTTGTATAAGTCACCCTCTGAAATAAAGTTGTGTTAAGAAAGTGCACATAAATGACTTAATAGTAATATTGTATTTTATAAAAATGACAAAGATACAATTAAAAATGCACACTATTAATGGAAGAACATTGAAACATGAAACAAGTTCAAGTTTTAAAAATAAAATATAGTAATTCAATACACTTATAGAATAATAGTATTAATTGATATACAATGAAACGTATATTAAAATATTCAGTGCTCCTCCCCATCATTTATATATTATATAAAATTGTAAATGTGCCATGGTGTTCAACATCTTTAATTGAAACAGTTTAGATTCAAAGGATAGGCCTACTACATATTTAGTGATAATTAACTATTTACAAAACTGTAGATTTTCCAAGAAAAAGTTTGTAATATTTATACTAATCGTTTTAAATATGCTACAGTAAAAATAAAGTATGACCTCACAAACTATAAGATTTGGCTGAGCTTAAAAATTAAATTAAGGGTGTAAGCCTATTTATTTTACCAGATATTTTCTGGGCTATTTAATACCAAGTATATATTTTTGGAAAAAAGTCAAATCTTTTATAAACCAATACTCATAAAGCATTTTATGCAAATTAAGTTGTTTACTTAGCTCAAGTGAGACATTACTTATGTGTCAGGGTCATGTATTATTATTTATTACAGATTATATACCAACTTTAGTGGCCAAAAGGTCTAAAGCATCACTCTCGCCTGCATATGACAGGGAGATTGGGGGTTCAAATCCTGTTCGGGCCTAATGAGAGTGGTTTTTCCTAACTAGTTTCCCACTTTCCTTTCACACAAATGCGGGTATATTACCTTTAAAATGCTTCCCTCTTCATCCTTACCCCTATTATGGTACCTTAATGATCATATATGCATACCACCTGAACAGGAAGTAAGACGCAGTGATATAAAAAAAATTACAGATTATACTATATTTCTCTATTACAATAAGGAATTGAAATAGTAAATGAATGATAAAAGGTCTTAGAGCTTTGATCAAAACAACCATTTCAACGCGGTTAATTAATTACAAGTTGTAAATTTATATCTTTTTTATCACTAGTATTAATACATATTTTTTTAAACATATAAGAATAATAAAAAAAACTATTTTTGAAACGTGATGAGTTTTTTTAAGGTTGAAACTTATTTAATAAACATTAGTTAAAAAGCCATACTTTTTGTACTTTATCAGCAGTTTGTAAAATTAATAATGAACTAGTTTATTCTATTTTTAAAAACAATATTGTAGTCAATGAATAGCATACATAGAAATTAAAATCAATTATAATTGTATATCGTAATTTTAAATAAAACAACACAAGATTATTTTTATTAACCTTGAGAAATTACATATTATCAATTTAAACCATAATTGTGTATATAAAAAAGAATGTTTGAGTTTATAAAACTAATGTGGACAGAAAACCTGCACATTTCTATTATTTCTTTGCTTAGTGTTTATAAATATGGTTGTGTAATAGCTTATGTCATAAACAAGCTACACACAGTGTGGTTGGCCAAAAAAAGTTTTATTTGTCTTGTGTTGCATAACCCCCCCAAGTCCTAGCTACTAGCAAGTACCAGCTGCTCCTTTTAATAATAAAGTTACCAGCACAGCCAAGCCACTGGGTGATCATGCAGTATCAGACTAGAATATAAATTATAAATATTATGGCCCGCGACGATGGTCACTCATTCTAAAGGTGTATAGGTGTATGCTTGACTCGTACAAGTTTGGCAGTCTTCGACAGAGAGGTTTTAGTCTTAATCTTTTTTTTTATCACCATGTCTTGCTACGTGTTAAGGTTATTTTCCTATGTACTAATTATGCTAATGTGTTAAGGATGAAGGTTGAATTTAGAGGAAGTGTACTCACATTTGCATGAAGGAAGAATGGAAAACAATTTAGAAAAAAACCTCAGTACACCTGACAAAGATTCGAGTCTTGATCTCGACATCGGCAGTCTAGTCTATTGCGAGATTGACACCTTAGAAACAGGGCACTTGAGATTTGATTTTTGACTAGGCACTTCAGACAGGGGTTCCCCCCATGTGTCTTTTTAGTTATGTTTTCCCCACCTTTTCTCTATGCCGATGTGAGTGTACATCCTCTAAATCACCCTCATCATCCCTTCCCCTTATATGTAGTTGCTTATATCTCTTGTGTTCAACACGATAGTAAAATGAATACCATGGTACAGACAACGCAATAGCATTCGCGTCCCACCAATGTTCTGACTGTGGTTGTGAGCACGTTGCATGGTGCATATGTCCTTTATCTGTGTAGCATGTTGTGTGTTCATATTAGTTATGTCTTTTTCTCTCTACAGTTTTCTTCGTCTTCAAACCATGTCATGTCATATCCAATGAGTACAACAGAGTGTTGATGTGCATCCAATATTACGTGTTTGTGAGCCAAAATCACTTTTAATAGTAAAAATGCTTTGTTTTAATGTACTATTTAATTTTATACATAAGCTATACCATGATCTAGAGTGGGACACTGGGGAGTTGATGTTTGAATCCTAGTCACTGACTTCTTGTATATATTTATGAGCAGACATGAGTGATTTAGGACATTCTATTTTAATTTATGGTAAGTGTGTAGGCCTTGCCTTTATATCCTCCTTTTAATGTTTAGTTAAATATAGACGTTTGGCACAATTTTTCCCTCATTATCAGAAGGGCTAAAGTTCAACTGGATCTATGTTAAATAATACCCTAAATAATTATATAAAGTAATATAATAATATAAATTTGCTTGCAACAGTAGCAATGTAGTTTGAGAATGATATATTGAAAGTGTAAGAAAATTAAGACTAGGATGGCAGAGTTTTTATTTTCAATGAGTTGCAGTAGTATTTGACTATCTCTGTAATTTAAGCAAATTTATCTTATGGCGAAGCAATTTAAGTAATAAATACCTTTAATAAAAACTTTTTGTTTATTGTAATAAGCAAAATCAGGCAAGCAGTCGTAATGCCTGTCGTTGACCAGAAAGGGCATGTTTTGATATTTACCTGCAGCTCTCGGGAAGATATCTCCATTCTCTAACTGGGTGAATGCTTGTGCACTACCTTAGAATATTCACCCTCATATCATTGTCCCCTCAGACAAGAGAGTCTTAGGTCAACAACACTTCAGTTCTGGCATTAGTATGTACAAATTTTAAGAGAAAGAAAAATCCCTAAAATCGATTAAAATTCCTGATATCTTGTAGTTGGCCTGCTGTTCTCATTGGGTATGACATTTACATGCTATTCTCTCAACAGTCTTCATGCATGTCTAGGGGACTCCTCAGCAAGGTAGGTGAACTGAGTCCCCCAACGTCAACACCACACCATTCAACAAACTCTCGGAACATGATTGACCAGAGCTTTGCTTCATCAAGCCCATTTATAAACGTTTTTAATTTAGCTACAGTATACTCAGGGGAAAAAAATGGCCCAGATTAAAAAGACCCATATAAACCCAGCAATAGACTAGCGTGTAGCCTTTGTTTTGTTTTTAATAATTAAAAATTACCACCCCAATTAAGTCACATTCTGGTTAATATGACTCTTGATGATCAGGAGTTTAATGTATACTTATTTAAATAAAAACTTATTTATAAGAACATTTAATTACATAGCTTAAAAGGTTCTATCATAGCCCGGAGCGCTAAGGTATTATTAGTTTCTTGCGCTGGAATACTGTAGGTAGCACGGTGGCCACATATTCTAAAATGACATTATTTAAATAGAGTGGATTGCCGACAATAAGAGATCGTGGTTCTATCCCAGTTGGGTGTGCTGAGGTTTTTTTTCCTAAATGGTTTTCCACTCTCCCTCCATGCAAATGTGGGTACTCTTTATATAGATTCAACCATCCTCATCTTTAACACATTAGAGTAATTAGTATATAGCCATATACCTGAATACGTAGTAAGACGCGGGGGTAAAAAACGAATTTGCTACATTGTTTTTTTTAAGTTCACTTATGCTTTGTGCGGTAGTACATTGTAATCATATTTACATGTGAAATAGTTGTCAAATATGTATTATTAAAAAAATATATATAGTTTACCTTTTAAACTTCTAAGTGGACTTTGGATCAAGACGAAAGTTTCTAGTCAATCATGGGCCGAGAGAAAGAAGAAGAAGACGTCTCTCCGGCAAGATTGTGCTTTCATTCGGCTGAGAGTTGCTTTTCTAACTAGGGAAATAGAGTTTTGATCTCTATGTAGAGGAATTGTACTACTAACTCACAAACCATATGCGAGCGTAAGCTGACACTCATAACTTGGCAAACCAATCAAATAGCGTGTAACAGTGTTGATTTATTATGTTAAGAGTAAAATAAACCAATACCCGAGGATGGGTTTATTGTTTTTAAATTACACGTCATATGATTGAGTTGATAATGCTTTAAAGGAACAATTTCAAGTTTTAATAATTCAAACAAAAATTAAGGATACCAACAAGTACAGTAAACATTAAAGCTACTTTTAACAAGATATGAAACGAACACAGCACAGTATTAAATCTAAAATGTAACGATTTTAAAATTGTCTTAAAGTGGCTATTCCTAAATTGGCCTACTTACCTAATTTATTATTGCTTCGTGGGAATAAATTATAAACTTAAAAAAAAGGCAATTCCTGATATATTGGAGGTCTAATGAGATGAGAATTACCTGGTCTCATCTTATATAGCTCAGTGTGTCAAGGATAGGCTTGGAAAGCTATTTTCAGTTTATATCTTGCTTTATGTGGCTACTAAACTTGTTTATTGTAAAGCAGATCTGTGGATTCTACTTCTTTATTTCTGGTGGAGCTAGCCGCAGATGAAATATTCTCGCAGCTAAATGAAATTTACTCATAACTACTGATATATTTATATTATGCGAGCCTGTTATTATTAATCATAAGATACAAGCTGAATCGATGTATATCAGTTCATGTTTAAGTAAATCATTAGTAAGACTAAAGCATATTTCTTCTGCTAAAGGCTTGACAATCACATTACAATTATTTTTATACCAAAGTAATGTACTTTTTGGCCTAGTTAACTGCTGGGCCGGTCATTGAAACTTGAACATTCACTAAAATCAAATACAGGAGATACTCTACTGTATTTGATAAAAATAATGGTGCCGCGGAGAAAATTAAAGCGATTTAACAACGATGCAGTGCTTTCAATACCATTGATGTTGAGGTAATGGACAAGAAAATACCCCCAAAAAAATCCTACTCCCTCAAAAAATCTGGCTCTAACAACTAACGCTTTGCTCTTGCTTCTCTAGTTAACTTCTTAGACACTCACTCAAATCTACTTTAATCTCTCAAAGTGACATGATGTGAGCATTGTTGAAAATATACAGTCACTTATAAAAAAAATGTACTAAAGACAATACTTGTTTTTATCAGTTATTTAGCACTAATTAAAGGTGCATTATGAGAAAATAAAAGTATTGAATTATTCCTATCAGGCCAATAGCCATAACAAAATAAAGTAACTTAATAAAAAGGAAAACAAAAATGATACTAGACAGTACAATACAAATGTTAACCAAATGCCAATCTTTAGGCTGTAACGTATAATGTAGCCTACTTGACATTGATTTTTCACATATATTGAAGAGTTTCAATTTCATGGCGAGAAAATAATAATTAGAAGTCCATATATTATTACTTTAAAATCGGACCAAAAATTTGCTTATTGTTAAATTTACTAGTTGATTCAAAGTAAAATTGTCTTTAAGATAAATCCGTATCAAAACAATTTTCTTGAAACAAGCTCACATAATGTCACTGTTTCATACTACTCTTCGTCTCTTTCTGTCTTACTACACACTACTCCCTTTCAGCTGAGCCGATCCCCCAAGAGAGACCCACCCCCTGTCTGCCATCCCCTTGTGGAACAAACGCAGTCTGCAGAGAGCAGAACGGAGCAGGCTCTTGTGCGTGTTTACCAGAGCATGTCGGCAACCCTTACGAAGGCTGCCGGCCTGAGTGTGTACTTGACTCTGACTGCGCACCTAACAGGGCATGTATCCGCAACAAATGTCAAGACCCTTGCCCGGGTACTTGCGGTCAGAACGCCGACTGCCAAGTGGTCAACCATCTTCCCTCTTGTACATGCATACCAGGCTACACAGGAGATCCATTCAGACTTTGCAGGATACAGCCTGTTCAATGTAAGATCCCATTTCTTTCCCTTGTGTGTATTTAACCTTATTCTTGTGTTAATTTATATTCTTTTCTATAACTTCTATAAACCTTTCAACAACTTCACAGTTAATTTCCTTTATTGAACTTTTCTTAATAGTCAGAGATGGGATGTTTGAATCCTCTAATCATATGGTATTCAAAAGAATTGAAATTTGTAATAATCAAAAAAAAAGTATCTCTAAACAATTATGAAAAACTTGACTTTATATAACAATTTTAAGCAATTGGTAAAAGCTTTTATATATATATATATATATATAGAGAGAGAAAGTAACTTTTACCAATTGCTTAAAATTGTTATAGCAAGTCAAGTTTTTCATTATATATATATATATATATATATATA
>CABFVZ010000400.1:218439-262283 GCA_902151445.1 Timema monikensis
CCCCTAACTGTCGTCCAGAGTGTACCATTAACTCTGAGTGTGCCAGCAATAGAGCTTGCATGAGGGAGAAATGTCGCGACCCCTGTCCGGGTTCTTGTGGTGCGGGGGCCCAGTGCAATGTCATCAACCACACCCCGGTGTGCACGTGTCCCAACGGATACACAGGAGACCCCTTCACCAACTGCTATCTCAAGCCGCCACCACGTAAGGAGCAGACACATGTCTTTAAGGATGTTACCTACTTGTGATATAGTTGAAAACCAAGATAGGATTTCTCATGTTATTGTATTTACATTTTGATTGGCAAGTTTTAAAAATATGGTATTGAATCAAGCAGTGTAAATTCTTAAATAATTCAATAGCTCTACAATGTCACAAAATAATTATTTTTTAAACTTGGAGTAGTTTTTTTGTAAAAGCATTTTTTAACCAACTACAACATAGGTTTATTAAATTGAAATGGTCTGTAGGAATCTTCCTTCCAGGATGTAGATTAAAAAATATGCGGAAATGTCTATCTAGGATAAGAAACAAGAAAAATATTTTTTTAATGCAAGTCAATGTTGTTCAGATACAAATATTAGAGTTGAGTGTGTATACTCGTCAGTGGAAGAGGGTAAATGTTATCAGCAGCTAAACTAGAGGCCTCACCAGATGAACTACTCATTTTATTCCCTCTTTTTCTTCTACATAGTATATTGGCGCCTAAGTGTGATAGCACCTAGAGTGCTAAGGTGCGTCAAGTTAAGATGAAACCTTCCTCGCAAATAAAAACAATAAAACTTCAAAATCCCCCAGCAGGCAGCGTCGTTAAATAATGATTTATTAGAACACATATACATAATTTTGAGTTATATGAAACATCCATGACTAAAAAAGCGTCCGTTCTGTTGTATTCCAGTGCCAGAGCCTGTCCAAGCGGACCCATGCAACCCATCTCCATGTGGATCAAACACGCAATGCAAAGATGGAGTGTGCACTTGTTTAGCAGAATATCATGGAGACCCCTATTCCGGCTGTCGGCCCGAATGTGTCATGAGTAGCGACTGTCCTAGAAACAAGGCATGCATGCGCAACAAGTGTGGTGACCCTTGCCCAGGAACTTGTGGGCAGGATGCTCTCTGCCAAGTTGCTAATCATATACCGATGTGCTCCTGCCCTGATCGATACACTGGGAATCCATTTGTCAGTTGCAGACCTAGTCCACGTAAGGCTATTTTTGTCTAAGCTACAACTAAAATGTTGTAACATCACTAATAACAAAGACAAGATTAGGAAACCAACATCTGCTTTATCTGGGTGTGTCATTAGTAGGAATTATATGACCCTCTGCCTCAGCAAGGCATATTATATCTTGCTAGTCCCTGTTTTCTTTAAAATAGATAGTAAAAAAAAAGACGTTTCATGAAATAGAGATTTCAGATCTATATTGAAATAATCAAATAGGACAAATTAATAAACTAAATGAGTAGAGTATGTTAAAAGAATAATTTAAATTTATAACGAAATTGTGTACCACACCATGAGATAAAATAAAATCGGAGTTAAAAGAACATTTTTTATTTATGATTAAAAGTTATCTAAATTACCAGTTCCAGTTTAAAAATATTTAAAAATTATTTTTCTTTAACATATAAATCCATTTCATTGAGTACACCTCATAAAAATGTCTAGTTATACAAAATTTTAGCCCCCATATATTAATTACTTTATGTTAATAAATATATGCAAAAAAGCATAAAATGGCAAGTTTGACACCTTATAAATCATGAATTGTTAAAATATGAAATTATTGAATCACTAGCTTATACAAAATATCATACTCTTTTGAAATGTGAAACAAACTATAAATTGTCAGAACACATTTGACAGAAATATGCGTAAGCATAATCGAAGATATAATGTTATGGAAATTAGAATAAATAACGAAAAAATTGAAAGTACAATAATATCTTTTTCAGTTTACATTAATGACATTTTAATACACTATTAGAAATACTCTAAGTATATTGATATAATATATAGGGAATACAACCGCAGATCAGATGAGTTTACATACAAAGAGTATTAAAATTGTAATGGATATCTGAAATTAATGACCACAAGCAATATTGCAAATGAGAATGACATAAAAAAGATATCAAGACGTTATACAAAATGACCAAACAATAGAAATAAGAATTAAGAAACAGCATTTTGTTTATAATATTTATAAAAAACCATTAGCAAAAATGTTTATACAATTCTTTTTAATAATACAACCGATTACAATTAATTATAATGGTAATAGATAAAAAAATTTGTGTTTCAACTCGTTAGCACCTGCAGAAAGTCACCCATGCCACCCTTCACCATGCGGCCCCAGCAGTCAGTGCAGAAACAAATTAGCTCTTGCAATTCTATTTCTACAAACATGAACATTGATTTACAAGCAGCTGTGACAGGAGCAAAAGATATCCCCTCTCACAACAATCTTTGAAGCTTATTTCAGTGCTTTAACAGGAATGTGGATTTTGCTTCCACAAAAGTAAAGATTGTACAAACTTTATTTGAAGCCTACATTATCTTGTTAATCCAACAACTATGTGGTGAAAAATCTTTATGTATTGATGAATTTACGAAACATCAATTATCACTAAACTTAATTGCCTAGAAACTGGCTTCGATGGTCAAATGGTCTGAGGTATCATTATCGTAATATACTGGACTGTCAGTTACGGGGAGATTGGGGTTATAATCCCAGTCAGGTGTTATAAGGGTGAATTTTCCTTAATAGTTTACCACTCTCCCTCCACACAAATATAGAAACACTTCCTCCAGATTCAACCTCTCTCATCTCAAACACATTAACATAATTAGTTCATATGTGTATAGCCTGAAAGTGTATTGTAAAGTAAAAGAAACAGTCAAATTCAGCCTGTTTCAACCCCACCCCTCCCCCGCCTTTTCCACATACTTCAGCACCTGGAGAAAAAGTTTATTTGTTTGCCCTATCGAACTTTGAAAGTTGTGAACCATCAAATACATTGATTTTTATTAGATTATCACAAAATTTAATGTCAAAATTGGGTGTGAGGTTTTGAATGAACTAAAAAAATATATATAGGCCTATATGTATGTATTGTGGTACAGTTTCATATAGTTAGAGTAAGATTTTGGTGAATATTAAAAGTGAGATGTGATCTCAAAAAAATTAGACAATGTTTAATGCATATGCCTCTCCAACAATTTAATAAAAGTTTGTCCATGGTAATCAAGATTACTTTAAATAAATTATTGACACTCACCGTTTATTCTCTCGTTATGGTGAACAATTCTAGTCTGAACGAGATTCAAGAGTTCAAAGAAAAGCTTGAAGGGTACCTAAAGTTACAGATTATAAATGTTTTATTCGGTGACTTTGAAAATATTAGGTTATAAATTAGCCTTTGCTTTTAAATGTACCACAGGTAAACAGAAATGGACGAACATAGAGACAAAGCCACCCAATTAATTGACTAGTTAATGTTTTAAACATACAAAAGAGGACATAATTATTTCCTATTTGACATTAAATAAAACACTGACATAATTGCTCTATTATTTATGAACTTGATGGATTAAATAAGCCTCATCTAAATATCATATTGTTTGAATTGAAAAAACACACTTGGACACAAGAATCAAAACTGCAACCTTTGAATTAGTACGCCAATGCTCTTACCACTGAGCTCTCCAGGAGTTGTCTCATGCCCATGGTAATGTTTAACTCATATTTTAAGGCAGAGTATGTGATGGACGTGTGGAAATCGTCAGCTATATATGAGCCACCGATCAAAATCGCAAGCTATCAGATCCGTTCTTGATTTATTGTTCATATGTAGCTGACAATTTCCACACGTCCATCACAGACTTTGAATTAAATAAATTACTTTAGACATTGGACTAATCCCAGATAACTCAATGATAAGAATATTGGCATATTAAGCTAAAGGTCCTGGGTTTGATTCCTGTGTCCATGAGTAATTTTTCAATTTAAAGAATATGTTATTTATGAGCGTTTTGTTAACCTGTAAGAATCCCTGATAAAAACAATGCATACAATGATGCAATGAATGAGGCATTTACTGTAAAATATTTTATTATGTTGATTATAAACAAACTAGGAATTTAACTTTCCATATAGCACTTTTTTTTAACTTGCATTGACATTGACTTGAACAATTTAGTCAGTATATCTTGGCCTATATTTATTGAAAATGGGTATTATAGCACAAAAATGTAATATTGTAAATTTATTGGAATTGCAATAGGTTTCAATTTAATATTCTTCAATAGAAAATGCTTGGTTAATCTAAAATTGAAAAATCACCCAACTTCATAATTTGATTTTTATATAAATAATAAATTATTCCTTATAGAAATAATAAAAACATAATATGGTATGTCATCTGTTCATATATACATTGTTCCAGGATTAAGTGGTTTTAAATTAACACTTATCAAGATTAATGATAGTTTATTTAATTTATAAATTTATAAATGAAATAATCTTGAAAATGCCATAAAGATTTGAAAGTGGTAAACAAAGCAGTAGTTAGTGAATATAAATTGTTCATTGTCATCATACTTTCTAGACAAAATTTCAAAGATAAGATTTCTTGTGGTAATTACATTCTAAATATATTTCCTGGGTGTATAGATGTATAAGTTTGACTTATTTATTTCAAGAAACAAATGTTTGACAAACGCATTTTACTAATACAATTATGAATAATGTAATTCTAAATTTACTCACTCTGATTGTGAGCTCTCAGTTAAAAGTTTGTATACAACCAGTTTGAAAAGAGGAATAGCAGTATGTGAAAAATTACAAAATATAACAAGTTGCAAGAACTGCATGTCATTTAACACCAAATAAGAAGCTATTACTAACTTCAAGAAATTACAGCTTTTAATTGGCGGTAGGTAAACCATAATGCTAACTAATATTTATTTAAGTAATTACGTCTTAGATGAAATATTAGTAACAATATATGAAATTATATGTTTGCAGTTGAACCAACCCCTCAAGAAAGACCAACTCCTTGTGTACCCTCTCCCTGTGGAGCAAACGCTTTATGTAGAGAACAAAATGGAGCTGGGGCATGCACTTGTCAACAAGATTATATGGGGAATCCTTATGAGGGCTGTCGGCCCGAATGTGTGCTCAATTCCGACTGTGCTTCGAACAGGGCATGTATCCGCAATAAGTGTCAGGACCCCTGTCCGGGTACTTGCGGCCAAAACGCCGACTGTCAAGTGGTCAACCATCTACCCTCTTGTACGTGTCGAATAGGATACACGGGAGACCCGTTCAGATACTGCAACGTCCAGCCTCCCGAACGTAAGAATGATTGCTTTGTTTAAACATACCCTATGAAGTTAATTCTTAATTCCTACCGACATTCGCTTATTGGTCACCATTGTCTTCTTCAGCCGTGGTAGCGGAGCCCGGGGATCCTTGCAACCCATCCCCGTGCGGCCCCAACAGCCAGTGTCGTCAGGTTAATGGACAGGCCGTGTGCTCCTGCCTACCCACTTACATCGGCAGTCCTCCGGGATGTCGACCAGAGTGTGTGGTGAGCTCCGAGTGTCCGCAGAACAAGGCTTGTGTCAATCAGAAGTGTGAGGACCCTTGTCCAGGAACATGTGGACTTAACACTCGCTGTGAGGTGATCAACCACAGCCCGATATGCAGCTGTTTGCTTGGAAACACAGGAGATCCTTTCTCACGATGCTACCCCATACCACGTAAGTAAAATAGCTCTTTCGAAATTGATAAGTATGAACACAAGGAAAAAAAAATAAGTTAAGAACATAAAGTTTCGAATTCATTTTACTATGTAATATTTTTAAACACTCCATTAATATTAATATAAAAGTTAGTTTCTTGATATGATATAAAATGGTAACATTTGTTTTTCCAGCCCCACCACCTACGCCTACACCACCAATATATGTCAATCCTTGTGTGCCATCTCCATGTGGAGCAAACTCTCAATGCAGAGATATTGGAGGCTCTCCATCATGCTCTTGTCTAGCAAACTATATTGGAAGTCCACCCAATTGTCGTCCGGAGTGTGTCATAAGCTCTGAGTGTGCCAGTAATCTGGCTTGTCTGAGGGAGAAATGTCGCGACCCCTGTCCAGGATCTTGTGGAGCAGGAGCCCAGTGCAATGTGATCAACCACACCCCGGTGTGTACATGCCCTGAGGGGTACACAGGAGACCCCTTCACCAACTGCTACCCCAAACCACCACCACGTAAGATATAACAATATTGTCAAGTTGGTTTATTTACAACACAAACACAATAAAACAGCACCTAATAATGTGTTATCTATTCCAGCAAAAGAACCTGTTCAGAGTGACCCGTGCAACCCATCTCCTTGCGGATCAAACGCTCAATGTAACGACGGCGTCTGCACATGTTTGCCTGAATACCAAGGAGACCCGTACAGAGGATGTCGACCTGAATGTGTGCTCAATGAAGATTGTCCAAGAGACAGGGCCTGTATCAGAAACAAGTGTGCAGACCCTTGTCCTGGAACATGTGGAAACCAAGCTGTGTGCGCTGTCGTCAATCATATACCTATATGTAGCTGTCCTGATGGTTTCATGGGAAATGCTTTTGTTAGTTGCAGTCCTGTGCAAGGTAAGACAAAACTAGTTTATAAAGTCAGTTTTTTATGTATGTACTGGTACATGCAAGCTAACGTAAATCACTCAATGCCCTGGATTTAAAATATAATGTACTTCATTAATTCCACAGCTCCTACCGTGACCCAGCCATGCAACCCGTCTCCATGTGGTCCCAACAGTCAATGCCGAGAGATTAACGGCCAGGCCGTATGTTCGTGTGTCTCTGGTTACTTGGGAAGTCCACCATCATGTCGACCTGAGTGTGTGGTCAGTTCGGATTGTAACTTGAATGAGGCTTGTTCCAACCAGAAGTGCAGGGATCCATGTCCTGGGACTTGTGGAGTTGGTGCTCGATGTCAAGTGATCAACCACAATCCTATCTGTAGCTGTCCTCAACGCTTCAGCGGAGATCCTTTCATCAGATGTACACCCATACGTAAGAGATACAGAAATATTATGGTTTTAGAATAAAATGCATTAAAATTTAAATTAAACATGAGATCTAGTTCTGAATGACACATAATCAATCATTTATTTTTATCTTTGTAGCGGACACTCCACCTCCACCACCAGTGAACCCGTGCCAACCTTCTCCGTGCGGTCCAAACGCCCAATGCCAGGTAGCAGGCGATAGTCCTTCCTGCTCATGTTTGCCAGAGTACAACGGTTCTCCGCCAAATTGTCGGCCTGAGTGTGTCAGTAATGGCGAGTGTGCGAGTCACCTTGCCTGTATCAATCAGAAGTGTCGTGACCCGTGCCCAGGGTCTTGTGGTGCTAGCGCAGAATGCAGAGTGGTCAGCCACACGCCTAACTGTGTGTGTTTATCAGGCTACTCTGGAAATCCATTTGTACAATGCAGTATCCAACAAAGTAAGTGCATATCAATGCAATATAGTTATTTGTTATTGATCTATATTTTTAAATAATATAATGTCAACTTTTAATCGAATTATATATAGTTCTATAATGGAAGTCTATTCAGAACTTAGTGTGGCTAATTTACTTTTCAAATAACTTATCATTTCCTTCTTAATATCCACCTTAAATAACACATCTAACTATTAAAATATGTCTTCATTTACAAATCCATGTCATCATTAACGATATATTGAATAGGATATAGGTAGTAAATCTGAAAACTCTGACTAAAATAACATCTTAAGTTAGTCTAAAATAAACAAACAAGGTAATATAATTTTAAAAAGATTTTAGATATCTATATACAAAATATGGTTGAATTTTCTCATTTAGTTCAAATGTTATTAGAATCACCTGAATAATCAGATTTGTATCTTTATCTTATAGAAAAAAGGCTTTTAAAGATAAACATGAAATCATTTTAACATTTCCCAGCACCTGTTCCAATGGAAAGACCAACACCATGCATTCCATCTCCATGCGGCGCAAACGCCGAGTGTAGAGAACAAAACGGAGCTGGATCGTGCACATGTCTACAAGATTATGTCGGAAACCCTTACGAAGGTTGTAGGCCGGAGTGTGTGCTCAACACCGATTGTGCTTCTAACAAGGCTTGTATCCGCAACAAGTGTCAGGACCCCTGTCCGGGTACTTGCGGCCAGAACGCCGACTGCCAAGTGGTCAACCATCTACCCTCTTGTACATGTATACCAGAATACACAGGAGATCCATTCCGCTACTGCAATCTTCTCCCGAGGGAACGTAAGTAATCTAATTATATATTAATACCCAATTCGGTGGTCGCATGGTCTAGCTCACTACTCTCGCAATAGACTAGGCAGCCGTTGAAGGGAAAATCAAGGTTCTAATATCGATTGAGTGTGTTGAGGGTGGTTTTTACTCAATCTTTTTCCACTCTCTTTCACCAAAATGCTGATTCAATTCCTCTAAAATATAACCTTCCTAATCCCTAAAACCATTAGTGGGATTAGTGCATAAGTGTATAACCAGAACGGTTGGTAAGATGGGGTGCTAAAACCATTAGTGTGATTAGTACATAAGTGTATAGCCCGAACGAGTGGTAAGATGCAGTGCTAAAAAAAAATATTAAAATTTCAATGGAGACAACATTATGTTATTTAAAAAGACTTCCTTTGATATAATTGTTAGGAGGTATGTATTAGATAGCCTAGTTATTACACATAATCAAACATAATGCAGATGTATTTTCACAAAGACATAAAAATACATGCTTTAACATTTGTACGATGTTTAAAGCATGTATTTCTTTTGTCTTATTCTAGCAGCTTACATCGTGCACCACTAGATGGTGCTACTCTGCCTAGAATGCGAAAAACAACTTATTCTAACAATAATAATGTTGCCCCTATATATATTACAGACAAAATAATAAATATGTTATAAATATAAATTTATTTACAGCTCCACCAACCGAGCAAGGAGATCCTTGTGTACTATCCCCTTGTGGACCCAACAGTCAATGTCGCCAAGTGAATGGACAAGCTGTGTGCTCATGTTTACCCACTTACATCGGCAGTCCTCCGGGTTGTCGACCAGAATGTGTAGTGAGCTCCGAGTGTCCGCAGAACAGGGCTTGTGTCAATCAAAAGTGTGCAGATCCTTGCCCAGGAACATGCGGCCTCAGCACTCACTGTGAGGTGATCAACCACAGTCCGATATGCAGCTGTTTGCCCGGAAACACGGGAGATCCTTTCTCAAGATGCTACCCAATACCACGTAAGAATATGTATACATATTTATTATAAAATATTGTATTGATAAAAATAATTATTTAAATGACTTTTAATTTGTTATGTTAATTTCAAATATATATTAGAAAACAAAAAGTTCATTTGACTAACCATAGAACTTTTTTTTTATTCACAGCACCACCATCACCACCTCCAACACCTACGAACCCATGTGTACCATCACCATGTGGACCAAATTCATTGTGTCAAGCTGTGGGACAAACTCCATCTTGTTCTTGCTTGACCAACTACATGGGTGCACCACCTAATTGTCGTCCAGAGTGTTCTATAAATTCCGAGTGTTCCAGCAATAAAGCTTGTCTGAGGGAGAAATGTCGCGACCCCTGTCCAGGATCTTGTGGAGCAGGAGCCCAATGCAATGTGATCAACCACACCCCGGTGTGTACATGCCCTGAGGGGTACACAGGAGACCCCTTCACCAACTGCTACCCCAAACCACCACCACGTAAGATATAACAATATTGTCAAGTTGGTTTATTTACAACACAAACACAATAAAACAGCACCTAATAATGTGTTATCTATTCCAGCAAAAGAACCTGTTCAGAGTGACCCGTGCAACCCATCTCCTTGTGGATCAAACGCTCAATGTAACGACGGTGTCTGCACATGTTTGCCTGAATACCAAGGAGACCCGTACAGAGGATGTCGACCTGAATGTGTGCTCAATGAAGATTGTCCAAGAGACAGGGCCTGTATCAGAAACAAGTGTGCAGACCCTTGTCCAGGAACATGTGGAAACCAAGCTGTGTGCGCTGTCGTCAATCATATACCTATATGTAGCTGTCCTGATGGTTTCATGGGAAATGCTTTTGTTAGTTGCAGTCCTGTGCAAGGTAAGACAAAACTAGTTTATAAAGTCAGTTTTTTATGTATGTACTGGTACATGCAAGCTAACGTAAATCACTCAATGCCCTGGATTTAAAATATAATGTACTTCATTAATTCCACAGCTCCTACCGTGACCCAGCCATGCAACCCGTCTCCATGTGGTCCCAACAGTCAATGCCGAGAGATTAACGGCCAGGCCGTATGTTCGTGTGTCTCTGGTTACTTGGGAAGTCCACCATCATGTCGACCTGAGTGTGTGGTCAGTTCGGATTGTAACTTGAATGAGGCTTGTTCCAACCAGAAGTGCAGGGATCCATGTCCTGGGACTTGTGGAGTTGGTGCTCGATGTCAAGTGATCAACCACAATCCTATCTGTAGCTGTCCTCAACGCTTCAGCGGAGATCCTTTCATCAGATGTACACCCATACGTAAGAGATACAGAAATATTATGGTTTTAGAATAAAATGTATTAAAATTTAAATTAAACATGAGATCTAGTTCTGAATGACACATAATCAATCATTTATTTTTATCTTTGTAGCGGACACTCCACCTCCACCACCAGTGAACCCGTGCCAACCTTCTCCGTGCGGTCCAAACGCCCAATGCCAGGTAGCAGGCGATAGTCCTTCCTGCTCATGTCTACCCGAGTACAAGGGTTCTCCGCCCAACTGCCGGCCTGAGTGCGTCAGTAACAGCGAGTGCGCAAGCCACCTTGCCTGTATGAACCAGAAGTGTCGTGACCCGTGCCCAGGCACTTGTGGTGCGAACGCCGAATGCCGAGTGGTCAGCCACACGCCAACTTGTATTTGTTCTATTGGTTACAATGGTGACCCTTTTGTGCAATGTTACTTAACTCAACGTGAGTCGTTTTCTTTATCAATATCTATCCTACCTATTCCCAATTTTTAATATCTCATCGAAATCAAATTGAAAGCACTGCATATCGTTTAATAAACTTATTTTAAATTAGTCTCTTCTATTGACGATTTAATTAGTAAATATTATTATCATAGATAATTTGAATAGTAAAATTATTATATATTTATTTTACCATTCAAACTATCTACGATTTTCCCACATGTTAACAAATTATTACAATTTAAAAGAAAAAATCAATTCTACTTTATTTATAAGCTTATCATATACTGATACACATGGATATGAGTTTATGTTCTATAATTTTTTCTTGGTACAAAATGTTCTTTAATGCAGGTATTAAAGAATATTTTCCCAAGCTTAATTAATCAGTTTTGTTTGACAATATTCATAATAATGGAGTTTTTTTTGCATGAATATAACAATACTACTAACATATGCTTTTTTTTTCCATGAATTATTACTAGTTTAATTGCTATCACTTTTTTTTTATCTTCACGACTATTTTTTTGACCTTATTATTTTTAAATATTAATTCATATTTAGCTATTTTAAATTTGGTTCTTTAGTGACTCTTTACACCCTAGGAAATTTAAGGGAATCTATTACCATAAGATAAATCTTGTTTGTACTATAAAAATTATGCTCCTTGTAAAAAAATTAATCAAACACCACATCGTTAATTTACATATATTGTTTACAGATTGAATTAAAAGATACTTTTTAGAAGTCATAAAATATATATTAACAAAACAATCAAGTTTTATCGTCAACATTATGTACTCTATTTAAATTGATCAACAGTATTTAGAAAACCACACATGTACATAAATTTGAACTCTTTAACTATAAATACTTTACCAAATGACTTACTTAATCATTATTAGGTAAGCTTGCTCTTAACTAATTTTCAAAGCAATCCATGTTTAGAATATGAAAAGAAATTACCAAAAATATAATACATGTACAAGAATGATGAACACTAATTTCATAGAATGGGGTTATTTCTGTACACGACACAGGACACAGGGATAACTTTACTTGAATCAGCATATTTAACACTACTTACCAGAAATCCATTGACAGGAATAATTTTAGAATCTGGATAGTAAGATAAATTGTGGTGTATACACAAGTTTATTCTAGACATCAGACTATTAAACTTTATTCGCTTGAAACCTACAATATAGTTATAATATTGGCAGCATAAAGCCACAACCAAGTTTCCAGTGGCTGTGATATTTACTATAGCTCTTAGTAACTGATGATATTCACACGTCCATTACAGATTATGCCTTAAAATTAGAGTGAAGAATGGCCCAGAGCACAGGACATTCACTGGATAGCTCAGTGGTAAAGCATTGGCACGCTAAGCCAAAAGTCGCATGTTTGATTCCTGTGTCCAGGTGTCATTTTTCAATTTAGTCAATTATTAAACTTTAACTATTGTGCATATTTCACATGCAATATTTATTTATCTTCTTATATGACAAAAACTTTGCAACATAAACATATTTTGTGTTCAAAGTTGTACCTCATATCTAGGGTAAACATTTGGCCATGAATTTTTCTGGACAGTTTCGGTTTTTGGTACATTTTTCAATATCGAAAGGCCTAGTATCTCAAATCAGATTTTAAAAGCCATCCCGTTTTCAAGGATAAAGTTTTTTCTTATTATTTGATATTTATACCTGAATTGACTTTTTTGGCTACATTTGGCGCAACATTGTTCGAAAGACCTAATCCTATTTTAATCATCTTTCTGTTCAGTTTGAACTTTCATGAGACTTCTTTCTCATTCACATTAGCTAGGGAGTCATTACTAGCGACAAGTTGCCGCTGTTATGTCAAGCATAATGCACGAGTTTCAAATTTGATGTGTGCTTTTTTATGGATAGGATATTAATTTTTTAAATCTTAGTATTAATAATTAAAATTAACATATCTTATTTGAATAAAAATTAAGTTAATTGATAGGATAAAGTTATTAGCCATTGTGGTTTTAGGAACATGAAATATAGAATTAACTATTTACAATTTAATCAAAACATACTTCGAGGTCAAAATATAAATTAAACAAACAAAAATAATACATGTTAAAATTACACTTCTGTTTATTTTTTTCTGTGATTGAGTGGTGTGAGTAGCTAATGACCACTTACTCACATTGCTACTTAGAAAAATATAAACAAGTAGTTTGGCGGGCGCATATATTTAAGTTGATAAGTCTGGACAAAATCGAACCAAAATTAAATATGTTTTTAAACTTTTCTTTAAACTTTTTGAATATTGTGTCACAATTCAACCCGCATCAATAGGCATGAAAATTAAACGCGTCAACAATTTTTAGTCTGGTGTGTCAGGGTTTGAATCCCGTCCAGGTGTAATTGAGTGTATTTTCTTTTAATTTGTTTCCCACTCTCCCTCCAAGAAAAGGTGAGTATATTTCCTCTGAAGTCTACCTTCCTCATCCATACCCTATTAAATGCAGAAATCTCAGACGAGTATTAAGATGCATTGGAAGGAAAAAAAAATGTTTTGATACTGTCCAGTCTATCTAAACTAATGAGGAAGGTAGAGCATGTTCCCCTTTACGTGTAATTTATTCATCGGGGAAAAACTTAAGTTCCCTTTGAAGGATTTAAAGTCTGAAGTATTTACTGGCAACCAGACTAGATTAGACTAACTCCTTTGTTTAAAAACCAGTATGGGCTAGTAAAAGTTAATTTATTTAACGCAGTGATTTTCCAACCTGGGAGCTTAGCTTACTTTCAGGGGAAATGCAATCTCATAAAAATATTAATCTAATTTTTCTCTGAAAATAGAAATATTCATAATTTAATATTATTAATTTTACTAACAGGCAGTTTAAAATTTGGTAACTACCTTGGTTAGAATTGTCTAGAGTTGAGGCACTTTACAAGAAATCTGTTTTTTATGAAAGTTTTACAAGCCTCTTCTAAAGTCACTGCCCATTCACTAGCAATACTTAAAGTATTTGTATCAACAGATATGTAATACGATTGTGAACTAGTTCTTCACAGTATAGCCTACCTAATAAAATGAATTATATTTGTCACCCTTAGGGCCCAGATGTCCTCAACGCTTCAGCGGAGATCCTTTCATCAGATGTACACCCATACGTAAGAGATACAGAAATATTATGGTTTTAGAATAAAATGTATTAAAATTTTAACTAAACACGAGATCTAGTTCTGAATGACACATAATCAATCCTTTATTTTTGTCTTTGTAGCGGACACTCCACCTCCACCACCCGTGAACCCTTGCCAACCTTCTCCGTGCGGTCCAAACGCCCAGTGCCAGGTAGCAGGCGATAGTCCTTCCTGCTCATGTCTGCCAGAGTACAACGGTTCTCCGCCAAATTGTCGGCCTGAGTGTGTCAGTAATGGCGAGTGTGCGAGTCACCTTGCCTGTATCAATCAGAAGTGTCGTGACCCGTGCCCAGGCTCTTGTGGTGCTAATGCAGAGTGCAGAGTGGTCAGCCACACGCCAAACTGTGTGTGTTTATCAGGCTACTCTGGTGACCCATTCCAACAGTGTTTTATCCAGCAAGGTAATCATATATTTATTCTTATATAAATCAATGTTTATAAAAATTATCATACACACCAAATCTTGTCATGTACAACTAATTATAATATAGGCATAATAATATTGACTTTTGTCTATGATTTCTAATGAGTTTTCTATTTTACTATGTTTTTAATTTGACTATTATATTATTGAAGGTTAAAATCGATTACTCTGCATTTAGGACATTCACAGATATGATTTGTTGTATTCATGTATGGTAGCCTAATTATAAGTTATGTATTATTTTCAAATTGTTAGTTCTGGCAATGAAATCAAATTAGTTTCAGAATTTTGAAAGACTTATTTATCAAATTCCTTAATATTATTGAACTATCCCATGTAGAATTTTTGATTACAAATATAGTGTGTAGTCTATACACTCATTTACATTTATATCCTACAATACTTAAGTTATTTAATCTTGCTAAACAAATGTAAGAAAGTTAAAAGAGATATTTAAAGTACCTACTAAATATATTGTGTCAGAATGGATGCATAGCAAAAATGTAAAACTTAGCCATTTTTTTTTAAACTACATGATTATGGTCATGATATTTATTTTACATGATTTTGGATGCATTTAAGTAAACACTTGACTTTGAACTTAGTGGTTTACACTATTATTATAGTCATAACATATATAGACATATAACATTATTATAGATAATAATTTATTACCTTCTACTCTGTAACTTTTAAATCATACTATACAACATTTATTAATAAATGAATTATATGATTGAAGCTCGTCCTGTGGAAGAAAAACCAACACCATGCATTCCATCTCCATGTGGTGCAAACGCTGAGTGTAGAGAACAAAACGGAGCTGGATCTTGCACATGTCTACAAGATTACGTTGGAAACCCTTACGAAGGTTGTAGGCCGGAGTGTGTGCTCAACACTGACTGTGCTTCGAACAGGGCATGTATCCGTAATAAGTGTCAGGACCCCTGTCCGGGTACTTGCGGCCAGAACGCCGACTGTCAAGTGGTCAACCATTTGCCTTCTTGCACATGTATACCAGAATACACAGGAGATCCATTCCGCTACTGCAATCTGCTCCCAAGGGAACGTAAGTAGACCTGCAAACAAATATTGCTTACCAACAATATAGTTTTGTAAGTCAAATGGATTTGTTCATAATTTCAGTTATAAAATATATGCCCATCTATAGTTAAAAGTGGTCATAATTTACAATAAAAAATAAAAAATTATTGGAGTTTATTACAACTTAATGATTTATGTTCCTTACAGCCCCACCATCCGAGCCTGGAAATCCTTGTGTGCCGTCCCCATGCGGCCCCAACAGCCAATGTCGCCAAGTTAACGGACAGGCCGTGTGCTCCTGTCTACCCACTTATATCGGCAGTCCTCCGGGATGTCGACCAGAGTGCGTGGTGAGCTCCGAATGTCCGCAGAACAAGGCTTGTGTCAATCAAAAGTGTGCAGATCCTTGCCCAGGAACATGCGGTGTAAACACTCGATGTGAAGTTATCAACCACAGTCCTATCTGCAGCTGCTTACCAGGAAATACCGGTGACCCATTCTCACGTTGCTACCCAATACCCTGTAAGTTGACATTTTGAATAATCCAGTTAAATTGTAACTAGTGGAACAAAGATCTAACAAAAAATACATGATATCAGCTCAGGCGGGCTATACTCACAGAACGCCCGCCATATGATTGCGAATTAATGCCAACATTTGTGGATAGAGGGTGTCATGTAGAAACCACAAACAAACCTCTGGCCTATAATCTCATTTTACTTAGCCATAAGACCTACTTCTTTATTCATGTATCTCTTCATTTATCCTCATAACGCTGAGTTGACTCCGCCCAAGAGCCATAGCCTCACAAAAAAATATGGAATTGCCGGAGATAGAACCTTGGACCTCTGGATCTATAGCCATGAATTCTAACCACTAGACCAAAGCACTGATATAGTTAAAGAAAACCAATAATAGGATATTAAGGTAGTAGAATAGATTTGAATAGTTACTTATTTCTACCATTTCATAAAAACACATTTTTTGTAAATTAAATATAAAACAAATTTAAAAACTACTGTCAAATTGAATTTAAATACGTTATAATTTATTTTTTTTTCCAGCCCCACCACCTACGCCTACACCACCAATATATGTCAATCCTTGTGTGCCATCTCCATGTGGCGCAAACTCTCAATGCAGAGATATTGGAGGCTCTCCATCATGCTCTTGTCTAGCAAACTATATTGGAAGTCCACCCAATTGTCGTCCGGAGTGTGTCATAAGCTCTGAGTGTGCCAGTAATCTGGCTTGTCTGAGGGAGAAATGTCGCGACCCCTGTCCAGGATCTTGTGGAGCAGGAGCCCAATGCAATGTGATCAACCACACCCCGGTGTGTACATGCCCTGAGGGGTACACAGGAGACCCCTTCACCAACTGCTACCCCAAACCACCACCACGTAAGAGATAACAATATTGTCAAGTTGATTTATTTACAACACAAACACAATAAAACAGCACCTAATAATGTGTTATCTATTCCAGCAAAAGAACCTGTTCAGAGTGACCCGTGCAACCCATCTCCTTGTGGATCAAACGCTCAATGTAACGACGGCGTCTGCACATGTTTGCCTGAATACCAAGGAGACCCGTACAGAGGATGTCGACCTGAATGTGTGCTCAATGAAGATTGTCCAAGAGACAGGGCCTGTATCAGAAACAAGTGTGCAGACCCATGTCCAGGAACATGTGGAAACCAAGCTGTGTGCGCTGTCGTCAATCATATACCTATATGTAGCTGTCCTGATGGTTTCATGGGAAATGCTTTTGTTAGTTGCAGTCCTGTGAAAGGTAAGACAAAACTAGTTTATAAAGTCAGATCTTTTTATGTATGTACTGGTACATGCAAGCTAACGTAAATCACTCAATGCCCTGGATTTAAAATATAATGTACTTCATTAATTCCACAGCTCCTACCGTGACCCAGCCATGCAACCCGTCTCCATGTGGTCCCAACAGTCAATGCCGAGAGATTAACGGCCAGGCCGTATGTTCGTGTGTCTCTGGTTACTTGGGAAGTCCACCATCATGTCGACCTGAGTGTGTGGTCAGTTCGGATTGTAACTTGAATGAGGCTTGTTCCAACCAGAAGTGCAGGGATCCATGTCCTGGGACTTGTGGAGTTGGTGCTCGATGTCAAGTGATCAACCACAATCCTATCTGTAGCTGTCCTCAACGCTTCAGCGGAGATCCTTTCATCAGATGTACACCCATACGTAAGAGATACAGAAATATTATGGTTTTAGAATAAAATGCATTAAAATTTAAATTAAACATGAGATCTAGTTCTGAATGACACATAATCAATCATTTATTTTTATCTTTGTAGCGGACACTCCACCTCCACCACCAGTGAACCCGTGCCAACCTTCTCCGTGTGGTCCAAACGCCCAATGCCAGGTAGCAGGCGATAGTCCTTCCTGCTCATGTCTGCCAGAGTACAACGGTTCTCCGCCAAATTGTCGGCCTGAGTGTGTCAGTAATGGCGAGTGTTCGAGTCACCTTGCCTGTATCAATCAGAAGTGTCGTGACCCGTGCCCAGGCTCTTGTGGTGCTAATGCAGAGTGCAGAGTGGTCAGCCACACGCCAAACTGTGTGTGTTTATCAGGCTACTCTGGTGACCCATTCCAACAATGTGTTGTACCACAACGTAAGTTGAACATTCATAAATAGTACCCTATATATTTATTTTTAAGATTTTTGTATGTCCCCTACATAAGTTTTGCTGAATAATTTAAATCAGTAACTTTTATCAAAGTTATTCTAATGTTCTGGGTATGTGGTTTTTTACTCCAGTTCCTGAAGGTCGACCTATGGAAAGACCAACACCGTGTATTCCCTCACCTTGTGGAGCAAATGCTGTTTGCAAAGAACAAAATGGTGCTGGATCATGTACTTGTCTTCAAGATTACCTTGGTAACCCTTACGAGGGATGTCGTCCAGAATGTGTGCTCAACACAGACTGTACTTCAAACAGGGCGTGTATCCGTAACAAGTGTCAGAACCCTTGTCCAGGTACTTGTGGTCAAAACGCTGACTGCCAAGTGGTCAACCATTTGCCTTCTTGTACATGCATACCAGGCTACACAGGAGATCCATTCCAATATTGCAATCTTCTCCCCAGAGAACGTAAGTTTAGTTACTTTATCTGTAGTTTTAATTATCTGAACGGCACATTACATTTAGCATTGGTTCTTTATAGCTATGAATTTTTAAGTAATTTTTGCAAAAAAATTTCATAATTAGTCTTGCATAAATAAACATGAAACTCGCACCTTTATACATAAATCCGATATTTTTTTGACAGCTCCACCATTCGAGCCGGGAGATCCTTGCAACCCATCCCCATGCGGCCCCAACAGCCAGTGTCGTCAGGTTAATGGACAAGCCGTGTGCTCCTGCATACCTACTTACATCGGCAGTCCTCCGGGATGTCGACCAGAGTGTGTGGTTAGCTCGGAGTGTCTACAGAACAGGGCTTGTGTCAATCAGAAGTGTGCAGATCCATGCCCGGGAACTTGTGGACTGAACGCTCGTTGCGAAGTGATCAATCATAGCCCAATATGTAGTTGTCAGGCAGATTTTACGGGAGACCCATTCACAAGATGTTTCCCAAATCCACGTAAGTGTCAAAATAATTGTTTATGCCCAATAAATAAAGGAATAAATAGTGTTAACACTTGTAATTAAGTTTTGTGTTGCTCTATTAATAAAAATTCTATATTTTTTTCAGCTCCACAACCTACGCCTACACCACCAATATATGTAAATCCTTGTGTGCCATCTCCATGTGGAGCAAACTCTCAATGCAGAGATATTGGAGGCTCTACAAATTGTCGGCCTGAGTGTGTCAGTAATGGCGAGTGTGCGAGTCACCTTGCCTGTATCAATCAGAAGTGTCGTGACCCGTGCCCAGGGTCTTGTGGTGCTAGCGCAGAATGCAGAGTGGTCAGCCACACGCCTAACTGTGTGTGTTTATCAGGCTACTCTGGAAATCCATTTGTACAATGCAGTATCCAACAAAGTAAGTGCATATCAATGCAATATAGTTATTTGTTATTGATCTATATTTTTAAATAATATAATGTCAACTTTTAATCGAATTATATATAGTTCTATAATGGAAGTCTATTCAGAACTTAGTGTGGCTAATTTACTTTTCAAATAACTTATCATTTCCTTCTTAATATCCACCTTAAATAACACATCTAACTATTAAAATATGTCTTCATTTACAAATCCATGTCATCATTAACGATATATTGAATAGGATATAGGTAGTAAATCTGAAAACTCTGACTAAAATAACATCTTAAGTTAGTCTAAAATAAACAAACAAGGTAATATAATTTTAAAAAGATTTTAGATATCTATATACAAAATATGGTTGAATTTTCTCATTTAGTTCAAATGTTATTAGAATCACCTGAATAATCAGATTTGTATCTTTATCTTATAGAAAAAAGGCTTTTAAAGATAAACATGAAATCATTTTAACATTTCCCAGCACCTGTTCCAATGGAAAGACCAACACCATGCATTCCATCTCCATGCGGCGCAAACGCCGAGTGTAGAGAACAAAACGGAGCTGGATCGTGCACATGTCTACAAGATTATGTCGGAAACCCTTACGAAGGTTGTAGGCCGGAGTGTGTGCTCAACACCGATTGTGCTTCTAACAAGGCTTGTATCCGCAACAAGTGTCAGGACCCCTGTCCGGGTACTTGCGGCCAGAACGCCGACTGCCAAGTGGTCAACCATCTACCCTCTTGTACATGTATACCAGAATACACAGGAGATCCATTCCGCTACTGCAATCTTCTCCCGAGGGAACGTAAGTAATCTAATTATATATTAATACCCAATTCGGTGGTCGCATGGTCTAGCTCACTACTCTCGCAATAGACTAGGCAGCCGTTGAAGGGAAAATCAAGGTTCTAATATCGATTGAGTGTGTTGAGGGTGGTTTTTACTCAATCTTTTTCCACTCTCTTTCACCAAAATGCTGATTCAATTCCTCTAAAATATAACCTTCCTAATCCCTAAAACCATTAGTGGGATTAGTGCATAAGTGTATAACCAGAACGGTTGGTAAGATGGGGTGCTAAAACCATTAGTGTGATTAGTACATAAGTGTATAGCCCGAACGAGTGGTAAGATGCAGTGCTAAAAAAAAATATTAAAATTTCAATGGAGACAACATTATGTTATTTAAAAAGACTTCCTTTGATATAATTGTTAGGAGGTATGTATTAGATAGCCTAGTTATTACACATAATCAAACATAATGCAGATGTATTTTCACAAAGACATAAAAATACATGCTTTAACATTTGTACGATGTTTAAAGCATGTATTTCTTTTGTCTTATTCTAGCAGCTTACATCGTGCACCACTAGATGGTGCTACTCTGCCTAGAATGCGAAAAACAACTTATTCTAACAATAATAATGTTGCCCCTATATATATTACAGACAAAATAATAAATATGTTATAAATATAAATTTATTTACAGCTCCACCAACCGAGCAAGGAGATCCTTGTGTACTATCCCCTTGTGGACCCAACAGTCAATGTCGCCAAGTGAATGGACAAGCTGTGTGCTCATGTTTACCCACTTACATCGGCAGTCCTCCGGGTTGTCGACCAGAATGTGTAGTGAGCTCCGAGTGTCCGCAGAACAGGGCTTGTGTCAATCAAAAGTGTGCAGATCCTTGCCCAGGAACATGCGGCCTCAGCACTCACTGTGAGGTGATCAACCACAGTCCGATATGCAGCTGTTTGCCCGGAAACACGGGAGATCCTTTCTCAAGATGCTACCCAATACCACGTAAGAATATGTATACATATTTATTATAAAATATTGTATTGATAAAAATAATTATTTAAATGACTTTTAATTTGTTATGTTAATTTCAAATATATATTAGAAAACAAAAAGTTCATTTGACTAACCATAGAACTTTTTTTTTATTCACAGCACCACCATCACCACCTCCAACACCTACGAACCCATGTGTACCATCACCATGTGGACCAAATTCATTGTGTCAAGCTGTGGGACAAACTCCATCTTGTTCTTGCTTGACCAACTACATGGGTGCACCACCTAATTGTCGTCCAGAGTGTTCTATAAATTCCGAGTGTTCCAGCAATAAAGCTTGTCTGAGGGAGAAATGTCGCGACCCCTGTCCAGGATCTTGTGGAGCAGGAGCCCAATGCAATGTGATCAACCACACCCCGGTGTGTACATGCCCTGAGGGGTACACAGGAGACCCCTTCACCAACTGCTACCCCAAACCACCACCACGTAAGATATAACAATATTGTCAAGTTGGTTTATTTACAACACAAACACAATAAAACAGCACCTAATAATGTGTTATCTATTCCAGCAAAAGAACCTGTTCAGAGTGACCCGTGCAACCCATCTCCTTGTGGATCAAACGCTCAATGTAACGACGGCGTCTGCACATGTTTGCCTGAATACCAAGGAGACCCGTACAGAGGATGTCGACCTGAATGTGTGCTCAATGAAGATTGTCCAAGAGACAGGGCCTGTATCAGAAACAAGTGTGCAGACCCTTGTCCTGGCACGTGTGGTCAAGGTGCGAGGTGTGATGTGCTCAATCATATCCCATCGTGTTCTTGTCCTGAAGGATTTGCAGGAGATCCATTTGCTCTTTGCAGACCAGTTGAAGGTGATAAGAGACATTAATATTTTGATTTATATATTGACAATTTTTAGCAAGACAATATTTTGATGCAAACCATTTTAATAAAATTTAAATATAAATCCACCTTTATTTAAAATTTATTTTTATTTTTAGCCCCCCCTGTTGTTCAACCCTGCCACCCTTCACCATGCGGTCCCAGCAGTCAGTGCAGAGAGATTAACGGCCAGTCCGTGTGCTCTTGTGTATCTGGCTACCTGGGAAGCCCCCCTGCTTGTCGACCTGAGTGTGTGGTGAGCTCAGAGTGTGCACAGAATCAAGCGTGTATCAACCAGAGATGCACAGATCCATGCCCAGGAACCTGTGGTCTTCAAGCCCGTTGTAATGTGATAAATCACAATCCAATCTGCAGCTGTCCTCCTGGTCTTACAGGAGATCCTTTCACAAGATGCTTCCCAATGCGTAAGGGTTTTTGTTTTATGTGTAAAAAAAAACCACTCAAGTCTTTTATTAATTTGTTAAAGACCTCAAGTTGAGGGCAAAAAGGCTAAGGTGTTATACACTAAAGCACTCTCTGGCCTATCACCTAATAGTTACAATTTAATGAAGATTGAAGATTCCTAGTATTCATGTGGTGTGGAAAGAGAGGTATAAGTTAAATAATTTGGAGCTTCAGGTGGTAACAACCCTTAGTCCAAGTAGTAAGAGCCTTTAAATAAGTTTAAAAAAATATATATATATGTATTGGTAGAATAATAGGGCCTAGGCTATGTAACTGAATAAAATGTTTTCGAATACCATTGGTTATTAATCAATATGTATTTTTCATCAGTGTATATATATAAAAAAAATAGTGTGTATAATAGTTTACAATTCATATAACTCTCTATTAAAAAGAACAAATAAAGAATAGTTTATTGTGCTGGTTTTATTTATATGTTCTTAAATACTTCACTTACTTATACTATAAGTCTAATTTCTCTTTTATGTGTTATTTTTATTTATTTTATCTTAGCATCAGCCTTTATTTACTTTCTTAATTTTAAACCAGATTTATTTTTACTCGTTTTCAATACATGAGAATAAATGTTACTTTTCAAAGTTCATTTCCCTCAACTCTTTTAGTAAATTTCTCACACTAGCCATTTTCAATTTGACTTTTTTAGTTTCACCTCTGTTATGTTTACTTCTCACTTCTTACTGTTTCTGATGCATTCTTAAAATTCTATCTCTCGTTCTCTCTTTAGCTGTTGAACCTATACCACCTCCTACTCCTCGTGACCCTTGCCAGCCATCCCCTTGTGGACCAAACGCTCAGTGCCAGGTTTCTGCCGACGGGAACCCATCATGCTCTTGCCTGGCGGGTTTCATGGGCTCAGCACCAAACTGTCGCCCAGAGTGTGTCATCAACAGCGAGTGTGCTAGTCACTTGGCGTGCATAAATCAGAAGTGTCGAGATCCATGCCCTGGATCCTGCGGGCTCAATGCAGAGTGTCGAGTCGTACTGCACATACCTAATTGCATATGCCCTCAGGGTTACACTGGAGACCCTTTCACTATTTGCTCAGTGCAACCAAGTAAGCATTGATTGCATTCAGTGGGGAAAGCAAACAAATTAATCAGCTTTTTAATTATTATCAATACACATTTTTTGCTTTAATAATTATTCGAATACTTTTGGTTAGTTGGAGAGTTACGTCGTTTGCTTTAATAATGCTGCAAGTACTTTTAGTCGGTTTCGTTATTTGGTTGAAGCGTTGCGTTGTCTGCTTAAAATTGCTGCAGGTAATTTTAGTTGGTTTTATTAACAAGGTTGAGGAATTACACCGTTTGCTTTAATATTGCTGCAAGTACTTTTGGTTGGTGATGTTAACTGGTTGAAATGTTGCATTTAATGTTTGGCCAGTGGTTCGTTCATATCTTAAGTATTCTCAGAAAAGGGCATTAAAAAGCCATATGAATTTTTTTATAACATTATACTAGTGCAATAATATGATTTTTAATCTTTGAAGAAAAGACAAAAATCTAAGATAGGACTACATATTTTTGACAGGAGAACTTTTTTTTATATGTTTTTTTTAAGTTTCCCTATCATTCTGTGGAATAGCTGAAAATCACATATATTTTTAGTTGATATTCACTTGAAAAATTGTTACCACTAAAGGTCTTGAAAAGACAATTTTAAATCATTTTTAAATTAATTGCAAAAGTTTTTCAAGTGAATTCTAAGCTAAAATGATCGCATCCTAATAATAAGATGGTCAAAGTTTGAAGGTGGCAATGTAGGAATGTTTCAAAATATTGTATGTTTATTCATGCATTATTTTTCAAACTAACAAATTTTTTTAAAGTGTAATGCTTTTATGTTATGCGTGCATATAAAATTAAAGTAAATCTTAGTTGGTACTTTTATCCTAATCAATCATCTAAACATTCAAATAGCTTAGCTTACACCTTAAAATACAACTAATAACAATCACAAGTTTGAAGTAAACATAACATAAGCATTTTTTTAAAATAATAATTCAGTCATATTGAAAATATAGTCCTAATGTTACCGATTTCCCTGGGCCAAATGAAAGAATTTAACACCGTTTATTTATCACCTATATTCCCTTGATAAATTTTGAGGATTATAAGTAGCCTAATTTAAGTTTGATAAGCAAAACTTTTAAGGTTTGTTGCAAGATCTTAAAAGATATAACTATATCTGTATATCATCACAATATTATGTGTACATTTGTATTCTACAAACAAACTGTCACTGTTTGGCAATTAAATACATTTAAAAAAAATCAATATTAAATTTGTTTGACTAACACGGAGGACATTATACACATTTATACTAATAGGTTTGTTAATATTCTAAGCCAGAAAAATATATTTAGATAATAATATAGTTCATACTGTAACTAGCAGAAGTACCCGACGGTTCCTGGATAACCACATAATACATTGCCTGGTTACCCTGGGCAACTCTTTGCTTTGTTTCAAACAGACATGAAAAATTCTCATTTTATTGCTTCCAACCCCGTTTTTATTCAATCATAAAAACAAAATAAAACTTGTAAGATCCCGGCTTAGATGTGCACATATTTGTATACAAGAACAACTAATTTAAAACTTTCAGACCCCCGCATGGAATGGATACTATGCAATGCTCATGACAGACAAATTTTTCATTTAATTAATATACTTAAGTTGTACTTATACTTTATCAAATGGCCCAGTTGATTAACATACACGTAAAGGCTATATATATATATATATATATATATTTATATATAGCAAGTGGTGGGGATATTTTTGTTGCGGTAAAGGAAACAAATAATCGCTTTGTTGTAGATGTTACACTAAGGTACAATATGTTTTTCATTGTTATATCAACAAAATGTTCTATACGTAGACCTATTTCTTAGATGATTTCAGGAAATTCAGCTTTTCATCAATTCAACAACAAATTATTCTTTTGTTGCATGGAATTAGGATTATATCCGCTTGAATTGTTATTTTGCATGACTTTTTTTTTTTTCATGTTTCATTGTTTTGCATGTGGAATCTTTGGCATTGATGGATGACTTATGTGTAAAACATTATGTAAATATTCTGTTTTCAAAATATGCATGATTAATTCATTTGGTTTGGTGAATAGTACTATGATTTTAGTAACAAAAAATATTAATGTACAGTGCTTAATTTTTTGTCATGCTGACTGAACAAGTTTACTTCACAGATTATGGTAAAATTTGTTTAAATTTAATTTTTTAAGCTTTTTACATTCAAAATTATATTTTAAACCAGACAACTGTCGTAATAGTATTTAAAATTTATACTTTCTTTAATCATATTTTAAATAGTATTAATTAATTAAAGATAGCCTCGAATAAGTGTAGTAGAACATTTTTATTATTTATATTTAACTTATAAACTTTATATTTAATTTTTAATTTAATCTAATATTTAACTATACTATAAACATAGGAAAGTTTAGAAGTAAAACAATTTAAGATTGTTATTTTAAACTATTACATTATTTAAAGCTGTTGGTGACCTGGTGGTCTAGGGGTAAGGTGTCAGCCTTCTGTGCTGGCGGCCGGGGTTCAATCCTCGGTCCCGGAACAGATTTATCTGATTTCCAAACCCTTCCTTCACCTCTGACAAGACATCTTGTGAATGTGGGGAATGCCAGGCCTCCACCGTGGTTCGTATTCCACGTTAAACTGTAGGTCCTCCATTTCATCTCACAATCACCCTACCATTACACATTAGCGTAAGTGCGTATAACCCGAACGAGTAGTAAGACGCGGTGCTAATAATAATAATAATTTATTTAAAGCTAAATGGTTCACTTTAATAAAATAAAACATTTCACTATGTTTTTTAACTAAAAAAAACTGAATTATTTGATTTAATATGAACAAGAATGCTGGTCATTGCTTTTCTTGTGAGTTATATTTTTATCATAAATTTATTTTGTTGGACCTGTAAACAAATGTAGGTAGCTTTTAATGTTTTCAACACAAAACTATTTTTAATTAAAGCCAAATAATGTTGATTAACTGCTACTTTTAACTTTCCTGCCTTAAAAAAAATAATAAGCCGAGTCTATAGTGTCCACTAAAAGAAATTTACAATAGTAGATGGTGTGGGAAACACAAGTTATTTTAAAAACTGTTTTGGATTCTATATAATAATAAATTTAAAAGATAAAAGTAAGCTACATAGGTACCATTTAAACATGTCAACAGGCTTAATAAAACAAATTGTTAGCCTGACAGAGTATTAATATTTGCATTTTAAGTAGATATAAAAATAGGCCTATTCATTTTAAATGAGGATCTCAATTATCCCAACATTTAAACAAAAGTATTTTTCGCTAGGAAATATGCCATAAATTATCATTATTCTCATAATTTTTTTTTTTTTGTGAGTGCCTCACATTTTACCAACTGTATTCGTATATTTACATTAAAATTGGGAGGAAATGTACTCACACTTGTGTGATAGGCGAGTGGGAAACAATTTAAATTTAAAAAAAAAACCTAGGTACACCCAGTCAGTATTCGAACCCAAACCACCCAGTTACTCGCAAACCAGACCATACAAGTTGATATCCTAGTCCATGTGCTTATATACTGGTGTGGTTCTAGGTTTATTAAATTGCCTCCATTCTTTAATATAACATGAAGACGAATTAAATAGCCACTCTATTATAGTCGTTAATTCTATTCCCAGGCCTAATTCCCATGTCCAGGTATCGTTTTTCAAGCTTAAGAATATATTTAAAATGATGATTTTAAGAAATGGTAGTGCCAGCAAATAAAGTTCATTAGATTTCAAAATATGAAAAAGCTAACTTAATCAAGGTTTCATTATGTTATGATTTTCTGTGAAGTAAATATATTATTTATGTTCAGTTATGACACACTATTAGCAGTAAAAAGGTTAATATTTCATTAACGTGTTTCCAGTTCTGCCGCCCACCCCTCCGCCAGCACAGCCTGACTCGTGCTACCCTTCACCTTGTGGGTCCAACGCACGTTGCCGCTCAGACAATGGCTTTCCGGTGTGTGAGTGTCTGCTTGAGTACCAGGGCAACCCTTACGAGGGTTGTAGACCCGAATGTCTCGTCAGCTCGGACTGCCCAATGCACAGGGCATGCATCCGCAACAAGTGCCAGGACCCATGTCCAGGGACATGTGGCGTGTCTGCTATCTGTTCCGTGTCTAATCACATCCCTATCTGCAGCTGCCCTGATGGAACATCAGGAGACGCTTTCCGCATTTGCACTGCTATTCCAACTAGAGGTATGTAATTAGAACTCAAACTCATTAAATATGTAAACTTAAAAGCAAAATTAAGTTTGTTGTTGGAACAAACCTTAATTAAACTTATCAGAACTTCCTTAAGACTAGTTTTATTGGAAACACTACCCAAAGAGGGTGCAATTCTATTCAATTGGTCTATGTCATAAGCTACTAGGTCTAGGCCTATAGTAAATGAAATATTTTTTACCTTCCATACACTCAACCAGATCAAGTTTTCAATGATAACAAGACTAATATTGTTTAAAAAAACACATACACACATTGTATAAGCTTTAATAGATTTAAAACATAACTCACTTAAATTCTGAAAAATGTAGGCCTAAATATCTAAACAGACGAATGGAATTAATGTCAATATTTAAATGAATAGAAATGTCACAACATGGTACCAACAGTATTTTAATACACGATTGTTAACATTAATAAACTATCTCAACCTATTAAAAATTAACCTTCCAGGTTTCAACAACATATTTTTTCACTAAATTTTAGGATTCTGATTTAGGGAATATATCATAATCTACTAAATTACTGTATTGACGAATACGCCTTTTTGATCCTTTCTTAGACTATCTGGTCCCATCACATTTCTGCTCTTAAAATATTTTTATAATTATTTTATTTATATTTATAATTGTATATATTGGAGTATGAAATATTAGGTTAAGTTAGGTTGCAATAGTTAGTCTATAATATAAACATTTAAATATTGTATTGCGCACAAATATACTAGCATTGTCATTATTATTATTATTATTACTACTACACATTTCTTAGGATTCCCGATTATAAAAAAAAATATATCTTAAGGTTAATATTATTGGAAATTTGTTATTGTTACTATGCACACACTGTGGCTTAGATGTTAACAAAGATAAATAAACAAGTTATACTGTACATTAACAAAGAAAAGTGTACAGATTTCCGGCCTCTTTAAGTATGATCACTGTTTTATTTGGTGTAGTGTCAATTTTGTTTTATCTTCACCAAGTTGCTCTTCATATACAATACATTTCCAACAATACTTGGTATATTCTGACTTACAAGTTAGGTACATGTTTCCGTTTGTTTTTATCATTTTTTTTATATTATTTTCATAGCAGCTTGGATACCTGTATTAATGTGTAATAAATGAACTGGTCACTTAACCTAAAATAGTTTACTAATTAATTTCAAAGCCTACCTTTTGCTGCAAGAGTGAATAACGGCTACAAAGCCGCAACCAACATTTTCCATAGGCTCTTGATAACTTGACACTTTGTAAGTGAATAGTGTAATTTGACAGTAAAACTTTGAAAACAAATTACCAATACTGTTATATTACATTTTTTAACATTTCACAACATAAAAAACATTGTGTTATAGCTAAATAACTTTTAACGATTCAAATATTTGTAAATTACGAAACTCTTTTCTTATAGCTTTAAAATTAGCGCCTTAAGTCAAAATACAGAATATAATTTTTCCACTTCTCATTTTATTTTTTATGAATAAAGTTGAGGGTTGAGTTAAAGAATATTATTCTAGAGTAAATTAATTAAAACTTTATTTTATTGCTGACATATATATACACTAATATATAAATAAGTTTTGAATTAAGTAGTTGTATTTTCTGCCATCTCTTAGTCATTGTCTAAACTGAATATTAATTTCCGCTGGCTCAATAGCTAAAATAACCTTCTAAATTAAATATTTTGAATTATAAAGAAAAAAATGGTACGGATCTCCGTGCAGACTTTCTCGCTCTATTGTTTAAAAATGGAGATATTAACTAAAACCCTTAAGTCATTTTCATGGGGAAATGAAAATAGCCAGTTTATTTATAATCTTGATCAACACCTAGATACGAATTTTAATAAAAATCGTTAGAGCCGATTTTGAGAAAATTGATTTTTTTTAATCTTTTTGCCTTTATAAAAATATGCTTCAAATAAAATATTTGTATTATAAATAGACCTACATATTTGTAAATTAGTTTCATCTCTCAAATAGTTTAGGAGATATTATAAAAAAAGATAAATTACGCATCAGACCGGAGCACTTAAAGTCATTTTGCTGAAATATTGAGAGTAGCCATTTTGTTTAGAATATTTAGAAATTAAATTTAATCAAAATCCTTAGAGCCGATCTCGAGAAAATCGACTTTTTCTCTTTTTGCCCTTCAGTAAAAACAACCCTTAATTTTAGGGTTAGATATCCATTTCCAAAAACCCCTCAGGGCAACCCTATGAAAACCCTAGATACCAAGTTTTAGCCCAATCAGTAAAATAATTTAGGCTCTATTTGGAGGTACAGACAGGTGGAAATTCAAAAACTACTTTTTTGGATTCAAGGGGTCATAAAAGTCGAGATTCATCAAAATCTCAAGTTCGATTTTTTTGGCGATCACTATACTTTTTATACCTGTAAGATAGCGAGAAAGTAAAAATGATATGTCAACTATTTAACTAGGTATCTATAGGCTAGCAGAAAATTTTAGATTAAGTAATACTAAATCATGAAACTAATAAACAAGTTTACCCTTTCATGAATATTATTTTAAAGGTTGTTGCATATTGAAATATTTAGGGAATGATCAAACTTCTTTCAAACTGTAAATTTTTCTTAAATTGAAAGAAGAAAAAAATGTATCATAAAATATTATATCTGGCAATTTACTACCAGTATTTAAAATAAATTTACCACATCAGTATAGTACCTATGATCCCCAAGCATGGGTATTAAAATTTAAAATAGTTTGTCATTTTATCATTTCACCTTTCATTGAAATTCACAATTCATTTTTTGTTTTTTGTTTTTGCAGTCCCAGATGAAGTTGACCCATGCAACCCATCCCCTTGCGGGCCTAACGCCCAGTGTCGCACCTCCAACGGGGCAGCATTGTGCGAGTGCCAGCCAGGGTTCCACGGTAATCCCAGCGGAACAGGGTGTCGTCCTGAGTGTGTCATCAGTTCAGACTGTCCCAGAGACAAGGCCTGCACCAACAGCAAGTGTGTGGACCCGTGTCCAGGCGTGTGTGGATTTGGAGCCCGCTGTCACGCTATCAATCATAGTCCTGTTTGCAGCTGCCCACCGCCAACTACCGGGGATCCATTCACTGAGTGTAAGGAGATGCCAGGTGAGATATTGGGGTATTACAACACCAACCCAATTTATAAAACATTAAAAATAATAATCAGCTTGTTAAAATCTATTGTTTTAATTGAAAAAACCCCACTAACAGTGTACAATAGAATATATATATATATGTTAAAAACATTTGAATAGATACACTCAATTAAACATTATAAATACAGAAACCATAAGACTCCTAACTTTCAGATAAAATGATGTGTGCATTAAGTTAAGTGTATATACCATGTTGATAAATTTTTTTTAAATATCACTATAAAAACAATTTATCTAGAGAATTCGTAATCTAATTTTTTAAACTAGATTCATTAGATGTTAAAAAATTTGAATTTGATTTAAACCTACAATTAAAAAGGCAAAAGCTTGCTCTATTTAAAATTTTAAGTTTAAATGTTAAGCTAAATATCTTAAGTCCTCTACCATCTAAAATAGAATAGTTCACCCTATATGTTACATCACTATCAAATATCATATGATTGATAGTGAGATTAAACAACAACAATCTATTATAAATTGCTAACTTTTATATTTAATTATTTTAAATTGAACTTATACAGCTTACAACTTTAAAATACATAGATTTATCCTCTGCATAGGCTTAAAAACAAAGCCTTGTAAATCATTTTTATTACAAATGTTTTTCCATGTGGTTAGTTTCTTATCATCACATTACAGTTGTGCCTGCTGACCCGTGCAATCCGTCACCATGTGGACCTAATGGTCAATGCCGCGTGGTGAACGAAGCAGCAGCTTGTGTGTATCCAGAGTGCGTGATCAACCAGGACTGCCCACGAGACAAGGCTTGTTACACTCAGAAGTGTAGGGACCCGTGCCTTGATGCATGCGGTGTGAATGCCATTTGCCAGGCTGTCAACCACAATGCTGTATGTTCATGTCCCGAGGGATACATCGGCTCACCAAGAGTTGCCTGCCAGCTTCAACCAGTTGAAATACGTGAGTGAAATTGACACATGTAAAAGGCTGATATGACATAAATTTTTAAACTCTACCTTTCCTATAGTTCACTTTATTGCTATATAAATTCGTCAAGATAGAAGAAAATACTGTAGGGTGTGTCTTTATATATTTGTTACTAAACATAGTCGCAATAATTTTACTAATAATAGTAGAAATATTACTTCATAAATTTACGTCAATATTTAATCATCCATTATTATCGCTGTCCTTAAATTATTTTGACTCAATAATTTGTTATTATTCCCTACTCTTGCATGATTTGTAAAATTATCATAGAACATACTATTTATAAATTGTATCTATAGAATTTGTTCATTTACATTTAAATGAAATAATTTTTGAAACTGCCAAGAAAACCATATCTGACAGCTAGAAAAATTACTAGATCTACTTTCACATATCAATACGTCAAGCCATGTTACCTGCAGCTGTCACTTTTGATAAATATTATCACAAACTATAAAATAATAATTTGTGAGATTTGGAAGAAGGTACTGGAAAGGTGAATAGAAACATATAAAGGGATGAATACAATATGGCTTTAACAAAATACTTATTGTGATTTTCCCTTTTATGTGTTTCAATCCACCTTTTTTTTCCTTGGACCTTCTTTTAAATATAACAAAATACCTCTTAAAAGCCATATTATATTTTCCCTCTTGTATATTTTTCTAACCACCTTTCCTTCAACTTCTTCCAAACATAACAAAATACCTCAAAAAGTGAAAAGAGGTTTTCCTTTCAGAGTTATTTTTATTTTACTAATATCGATTAAATATTTTCTCTGAGTCCTATCATTAATAATTCACTTGCCTATGTTATGTAGCTCCAAAGCCCGAGTGTGTAGAGGACTCTGAATGCACCAACGACAAGGCCTGTATCAATCAGGCGTGTCGAGACCCTTGCGCCCTAAACCTCAACACGTGTGGCGTCAACGCTGAATGTAGAGTGCAGCTACACCGACCGCTGTGCACGTGCAGAGACGGTTTCACAGGCAATGCTCAGGCCTCTTGCTATGATAGTAAGTACCTTTAATTATTAGGCGGACACTACATATCCGACAAGAAGAGGACATTTTGTTTGTTCTTAGTAAAATATTTTTTATTTAAAGAGCCAGATTAAAATGTCACTACTGATATTATCACTATTATTTGTGTTGAAAGTTCGGTACAGGATTTAACTACTTTATATTCATTTATCTCTAAATTTCTTTAAACTATGAGTGAAGAATGATCCTGTGCATGGAAAGAATCCTGGATAGTTCAGTGGTAGAACATTAGGGCTCTAAGTCCAGGGTCCTGGGTTCAATTTCTGTGCCCAAGTGTCATTTTTCAGATTTACAAATATAATACTTGATATGGTAGCTTAGTTGGCCATGTTCATTAAATTTTACAACTGTTTGCTTACTTCCATCAATATTGTTTGGTGAAGATGTTTAAAATTGAAAAAAAAATCAATAATATAACTAGACCCTAAAAAATCAATAATTTTTAAAATATTAATCATTCTCAAAACAGTTACACCTAAACAGAAACCTAGGATAAAAATATTTAGTAATATAAAACTCTTATATATTGTGATTCTTACTTTTTACTGTATACATCTCTCTAAAAATAATGTTAAATATCTTGAAATATAGCAGAGGCAATTTTTTTCTTTTAAATCAAGAAACTTGAAATGTTTGTTTGTCTATCCAAACAATAATGCAATGCATGTAATTATTACAAACATAGTACTCTTAATGAACAGCATATTATCTATAAAAATTAGACACTTTAAAAACCCAGGGATCAGAACATAAACACAAAACATTAGAGGGGGAAAAATATCATTTTAAATGTATACTTTTGGATGGAGTAGTTCATTTATTTTATGATATTTTTAATAACAGTATTTTGTCTGAATTATATTATACGTTTTTAAGATAACAAATTTAAGAAATGAAAAATATGTTAATATTGTTCAGTGTCCTATATAAGTTTCTAAATGGTTGTAAAAAAAGCCTGCATGGTTGTACTTACAAGGTTGACCTCATTCTTCTTGGAGTTAAGTGCTCGCCTCAATTTGGGGGTTAAAACCTAACTGAGATCGATTAATTTTTACTAAGCGATAAAAATCGCCAGCACAACTTCCTTTGGAGGGAAATTAAAGTCGTCTGTCACATGTCAAATTGGGCATGTAAAAAATCCTTAAAAGCTATGGTATTAGATACCTTTCCAGCATAATTTGTAAGCATTTTCTCACCCACTCATTGAAATATAGTGATGAAGGCAACGGAAAAACCACAGTATTTTCAAGACTTTCTTAGTACATGTGCTTGGTCGCAGGTGGAGTGGGTGGCACTAACCAGCTGATGGGCTGAGTGCTTGCAACCTTTGTGTTGTAGAATCTAAATTTTAAAAATATAAAAAGGCTGTAAAAAAACTATGTACTAGTGCATGCGTGCTATGCGTGCGTGTGTGTGTGTTTTTTTTTAGAGACAAAATATGATTTTGTGATTGTTTTAGTCGGCTGTCGATCAGACTCTGAGTGTCCTCCAACCCAAGCATGTGTCAACAAACAGTGCGAGGACCCATGCTCCTACACCCAGTGTGGAGTGAACGCTGCGTGTCAGACAGATGGTAACCATCGCGCAAGATGCTACTGCCTCGAAAACTACCACGGCGATCCTCAAGTTCGCTGTGACCGACCAGAATGTACCAGCGATGACGAGTGCTCGTACAGCCTCACCTGTCGAAACCAGCGTTGTGAGAACCCGTGTGATTGTGCCCCGTCTGCGCTGTGTACTGTCAACAACCATAGAGCCACCTGTCAGTGCCCACCTGGGTACACTGGGAACCCACATTCATCGTGTTCCATAGGTTAGCTTGGGATACTTATTTTTGTTAGCAAGGAAGAAAAGGGAGTGAATTAAATGGTAAATAACCCTCTTAGGTGGCCGCATGGTCTAAGGCATTACTCGCAACTGACTAGATTGCAAATTATGGGGAGATTGGGGTTTATTCTGGTCGAGGTGTGTTAAGGGTGGTTTTTCTTCAATTGTTTTCCACTCCCTCTCCCTCCACGAAAATGTGGGTACATTTGCTCTAAATTCAACCTACCTCATGCCCAACACATTAAAGTAATTATTAGTGCATATGCATACAACCCGTTATTATTTATTTATTTACTCTCACCATGTCTCACTACTCATTCGGGTTACACAAAATATTATTAGTAAGCTTAATTTAAGCTAGCATAGTTACTATTTAATCTAAATTCCAGGGACAGGTTTTATAGTACCTTGCTACTAGAACAAACCCATGTACAAAATTAATCAATTGGTGAACCTTAGACTTATAGTCAACCTACCCAATCACTTGACCATCGAGCTGGGTTTAGTCTTACTATAAATTACTAAGAGGCAACTTAATTGTAGATTTTATTTTTCAATAATAGACTTTATAAATAAGTTTATTTAACTTGGACTTGCATGTCTTAATTATGTAGGCCTTACATCTTTTAATCAAATAGTATGATAAAATTTATTAATTTATTTAAAAAAACAACACAATGTTGTATTTTCACGTTATACCAGTATATATAATAATATGTATTTTTTTGTGTAACTAAATAAATAATATTTATATGAACTGTTTTAAAATAAAATATTTCCAAAAATATAGACTAAAATTATAATATGTAATTAAATTAATATGATAGAAGTGTAGAGAAACATAGAACAAATAAAAGAAAAAACTACTAACACTCAAAAGTTTTAGTTCAAGGTAAGTTTTAATAGCTGCTTGAACTTGACTTGAAAGTTTTTACAAACTTAAAAATCTTTAGTAGGCCCCCTACTCGGAATTTTCTATCTTTTTGTCAAAAATTACTGTTTTGATTAATTTTTATTCAATTATAAAGTCCCTAGTATTTTATTTTGTCTATTTTTGTACAAACTATATTAAATTTATTTAAAAATTCGAACTTGTAAAATTATAAATTTTTTCACAAAAAATGTAATTCTAAAAAAATTATGTTTATACTTATCTATAGTTTATGCATGGATGTTTTACAGAAATTCGACTTGAAATAATTATTGTACAAAAATTGCTCTGTACTACTCGAACTCGGAAAAAGCTCATTTTCATTCACACTTGACTTCATAATGAAAAATGCCAACTCGCACATACCCAACATATCTAAACTCAACTTATAATATATCAACATAGTTATAAAACTAAAAGCCAAGGCTCATTTTCAAATATCACATCATATATTAATGTGTCCTCATTATTTACTATATTAAAGAATAGGCTTTTAATAAAATCCTGTCTTGCATTATAATTAGTTTGCCTGTGTCTCACTTCAGTTCCTGTAGCTATCCGGCCGCAGTGTACAATGGATGCAGACTGCGCCAGTAAGTTGGCGTGTTTCAGCGGTACTTGTCGCAACCCCTGTGTGGAGACCAAACCTTGCGGCAGTAACGCTGAGTGTTCCGTGGTTGATACGCTCCCATTGAGGACAATGTCGTGCCTCTGTCTCCCTGGTTTTGTGGGTGATGCGGATGTAGAGTGTAAACCAGGTGGGTTGAAAATTAGTCAAGAGGGACGCTTGTTGCAACTTAAACTGCAATAGAAACTTTAGATAATTTCCATGTAGAAACTTCTACAATATTTAACACATATCTAATAAACCTGTTTTTTAAATAGCACTAATGTATTTGTGTATATACTATAAACATAGCTTGATAAATTTAAACAAAAAATCTTATTGGTAATGTTCATTAAAATATTTTGTTTACATGATGGTACACATTGTTTCAATTAAATCTACCATTTTTATATATTATAATGTATACTGTAGCTTGAAGCTCTTAACTTAAACTGTCCTTAAACCAAATTAATAATGATCCAGTAAGAATGTTTCAAATTATTTAATTTATAGCGTATGTTGTTATAGAGGGGCCTAGATATTATTGTAACAACGTGTATATAAGTATACTATCTACTAAACGCTTTTGCTAAACTATAGGAGTGTGCAAAGCTTCAAAATTTGGTTTCGAAACAAACTTCAGCTTCAACTTCGCTTCAAAAAAATTCTGGCTTCTACACTTGCAAAGCTAAAATACTCAATTTATGTTCACGTAATCCCATTCTAAACTGTTATGTACATTTCAAATTAATATTTATATGGAAAAAAACCCTGAAATAATTGACTTGTAAGTTGTGATAAAACTTAATTCATCATATTAAAATGAAGTATTATATATAAACAATTGTGCAATAAAACAATATAAGGTAATTTTAGTGCATAAAGCTATGTATTAATAACCACAATATTATATTTTTTCAAACATAAAATAACTAACAAAAAATATTCAAACCTCGATTTGGCTTCAAGAATATTTCATATACCAATATTCGATTAGAGCTAACTCCATATTGAAAAAATTGACTTTGTACACCCCTACAGGAAATTACTAGCTTGTTTATGACTGTGGATACTAAATTGTGAACCCATTAAAGAACAAATTACAGCCATTCAAATATCAGTTACCAATCATTCTAGCTACTTGATCATGAGTATCTTAGTGATAAAATGTAGCTAGATGGTTTTAATTTAATCCCCAGAAGACCTGTAATTTAATAAATTGCAACATTCTACTAGAAAATAATAGTATTTTGGAGAGTGTGTGTTGAACAATGTGTTAATATGTTATGTGATTGCAGGTCGCAGTAAATAACCTGTAACAACATGCTTGAATCGCTCTACTAACATCAACGACCTGACATCTCCCATACCTTAACCATGTCCTTTAACCACAATACAAAATAATAACAAAGCTTTGGTTGACAAAAAAATAAATAACAGTAATATAACAGCAACACACCACTAAACTCAAAAATCAGTGTTTTATTATTTAAGTAATAGTTAATAGATTGCATACTACTACTAAAAATAATAATTTTGAAACAATGTTTTGTGTTTGTGTCATAAATATTATCAATAACCTACATTAATAATTATTTTAGATTTTTTTTAAAACGCTTAAGAATATTGAATAAAAGATTAAATTGTTTACCTATCAATCTAAATTAGCATGTGAGATGTATTGACTAAAAATATTTTAATTACAAAATTTGTTTTTATGAATTAATTGCATAATTGTTAATTCAACAAGCCGTTGTAATTTAGATGTCCAAAATTAATAATGAGTGTCTGAGGAAGTATGACTCTTGAAGGATATCTTAAGGATATGTAAGGGATGGATCCAGTATGCAAATATTTTGTCCTCAAGTCATCTAAGAGGTGTCCTAGTACAGGGAGGGGGAATCTGCGGCCTGTTTAGGTGGTTTGGTGTGGCCTTCACTTATAATATATCTGGTGCAAAGTGTGTAGAAAGGGAGGGGTGTGTGCCATGTATATGTACATCATTTATTGGTTAAAAATATACCAAATTTTTTCTAGCGGAATCCCCCCTCATTCCTCCACCATCTTCACTTTCTATGCCCTTGTCTGGTGCACTTTTATATTTTGGCAAAACTGACTGTGCATGAAGTGTGTGTGCTCTTATTAGGAATCTCTGAAGTGCTATGCAGCCTTCCAATGCCAAAAGGTTTCCCACGTCTGTCTTGGTATCCTACTTGAATATTATTATCAGGAGATACCAAAAGGATGTCCTTGCGATAATCATTGTTCATCAAAATGGGTATACCAAGACAAAGATTTGGACCACTTTTGGACTTATGAATAATTAATTTGTACCAAAAAAAGGATCATCCCATGAATACCAGTCGGTTGTAGAGGGGAATTATCAATTTTTTAGAAGGTTCTATGTCTTATTTCATATCCTTTGTTTTACACCGATTACTTAATAAGTATTTTTAACCTCTCTTTATAATCACAAGAGAGTTACATTTGTTCTCATGCTTGTCATCCAGCTCCAGTGGACCAGCCAGGCTGTAAGAGTGACGACAATTGTCCAAACACAGACACCTGCCTCAACCGGCAATGTGTGAACACTTGCGCCTTGTCCAACCCTTGTGCTCAGAATGCAGAGTGCACTTCGACCAATCATCGAGCTACGTGCCGCTGTCCCTCCGGACTTGCGGGAGATCCGTTCATCAACTGTTATCAAGGTAGGAAATATATATTTTAGAACATTGTTTTCATAAGCTTAAAAGCTTGTTGATAGAAACTGTACAAGAAAAATTAAAGTACATTGACGAGATACAAACAAGAAATGAAATTTAAAAACTAAATTAATACATAAAAAAGGGTATACAATAACTAACCTATAAAAATACATAAGGTTGGTTGTTAAAACTACAAAATAATATGATAGTATCTATGTAAGTAGTGAAAAGCTTGGAAACTTTGACTTGGCTTTGAAAGTTGAAACGAGTATCAGCTCCAACTTCGTTTAAAAAAAAAAGTCTGTATTCGACAGTTATGAAGTTTTGGCAGTGAAAATGTTGATACCTAAAATATTCAATTTATGGTCACTTATTGCCCTTAAAATTAAATTACAAATCAATATTCAAATAGAAAAAATTTGAAGTAGTTGAATTGTAAGTTGTGAGAATAGCTTGATTTATCAGTTAAAAAAAAATATAATCACATGTGAAATAAAAAAGTCTTAATTGATTTTTAGTGCATAAAGCTGTATAAATAACCACAATATAATAATTTTAAAGCAGAAAACAACTAATAAGTGTATTCAAACTTCGATTTTGCCTCAAGAATATTTCATATATTTGATTTGAGTTCACTTTGAATTGAAAAAGTGAACTTCACACACCCTTACATGATACAAATATATATATTTTACAGAAAGTTTAAAAATATTTAATAGTAATTGCCTAATGACTTAGAAATGTTTGAAAACTAAGTGGAAACACTAAATTAATTAAATAAAATTATAGGGAAGGAAGCCAAGCTTAAAGGAGAGTTAAGTTAGGCTTTACTAAAAACAAAACAAAAAACTCTCTTCATTTCTTCCAACTTCTGATCACTTTTACATTTGTATATGATTTTGTATAGTTTTGATAATCAATAGTTGATTAACTTTTACATATTTGTCATAAAATAAATTAATATTTTAAATGCATTGATAAACAAACATAAATCTAATAAAACAAATCTATCAATAAAAATGAGTAAATTTTGTTTTCTTTGTTGAGGCACTCTATGTCAAACTAAAATATTTAATTCAAAATAATGCATAACTTAATTAAAACTTTTTATAATAAATTAATGTAAATGATAGAAACAGTCACTCCATAAAAATAGATAGCTAAATAGTTACTAACTTTCTGTACAACTTTTGTATACATTAAAACAATGAATTGACATAAAACATTACACGTTTTGCAGTTCCTGTCTCGCAACCCGAGTGCACGTCCGACCATGAGTGCTCTGACGAAAAGTCTTGCATCAACCAGCATTGCCAGGACCCTTGCAGTGTTGCCAACCCTTGCGGATCCAGTGCCGAGTGTCACACAAGCCAGCACAGACCTGTGTGCAACTGCCCACAGGGATGGGGAGGAAACCCACAAATACAGTGTTACAAACGTAATACCACAATCTTGCAAAAACATTTTGTTTATCAGGGTGTCCAGTGACCTGGAAAACAGGGAAATGTCAAGGAATTAGCTTGCTCAGGGCAAAATTATGGAAAATTCAAGTAATTTTATCAAATTTCTGGAAAGTTTACATATTCACTAAAAAATATGCAAATTTATTTACAATAGTCAAAAGAGTTTTTTTTTTTCTTCCTGATAATAATACTCATCGCGAATCTCTTTCAACACCATTGATCATGTGGTGCATACTAATGTCGATTCTAAAAATCAACATGTGATTTTCATGTTGTCTTTTGACCCCTTTAACGTGTGTCTTTAGCCTAAGTTGAGTCATGCTTATGCATATGTGTGAGAATTCGATTATGTTATAGGAAAAAGAAACTAAAAAATGTATCTCACAACACTTTTAAACTATGTGTGTGTGTATGTATATATATATATATATATATATATACACACACACACACACACACTCACAAAGTTTTTATACATGGAAAAGTTGGAGATTGGCTCTGTAAAACCTTGAAAAGTCAGGGAGCTTTAAAATATAGTTTGGCTGGACACCCTGGTTTATACTCTAAAGCTACAAAAACACACTTACACATTATAGCTACTCGTTTTCTACTGATATGGGAAGTGTAACATTCCCATCATCACAGTTAGTTGTTTCCAACCTGCATTCGGGTCAGTTTATAGTAAAATGCCACCATATTTCTCCTTTATTTTCTTCTATTCTCCTCCTCTCACTCATACACTTGTTATTATCTGCTCCTTCTATCTCTTTATTGGTCTTCTTTGAGGTATTTTTTTCTACACACTTAATCTCCTTGGTGTCCTTTCTTTTTCCATCCTCATTACATGACCATACCATCTCACCCTTACTTCCTCTACTATTTCGTGTATCCCCTTCACCCCAACGCTTGCCCGTGCAACCTAATTCCTAATCATGTTTCTCTTTGGGCTTCTCAAAAACTTAATTCCCAGTTTAATACTCTACAAGTATAAGTTCATATATATGCTAGTATTATTATTATTATTATTATTATTATTATTATTATTATTATTATTATTATTATTAGCACCGCGTCTTACTACCCGTTTGGGTTATACGCACTTAAGCTAATGTGTAATGGTAGGGTGATTGTGAGATGAAATGAAGGACCTACAGTTTAACGTGGAATCCGAACCACGGTGGTGGCCTGGTATTCCCCACATTCACAAGATGTCTTGTCAGAGGTGAAGGAAGGGTTTGGAAATCAGATAAATCTGTGCCGGGACCAGGGATTGAACCCCGGCCGTCAGCACAGAAGTCTGACACCTTACCCCTAGACCACCAGGTCACCTACCATATGCTAGTAAAAGTTCAAGAAAGTTCACTTGAAATAAAAAGTGAACATCAAAAATAATTTGAAATATATTAAATTATGATTGCCACTGAATGAAGATCCTAAAGTTAAATACCCAGAACGGTTCACTGTTGTTTTTTCACCCACAAAGTGGTTTCTTATCATCTCCCAAGGCAAATGCCAAAACATTTACTTAAAACTCACCTCCATTGCCCTATTGGCTTTGCTTAGCTAGTAGAACTCACTAGTATTCATTTTACAATGGCCCTAAACCATATTAATTTTATAAAAGGTACTTTGAAAATGTCTTTATTCTCGAGAATTTTTTTCTACCATCTTAAATGGCCAAATGGTCTAAGGAGATACTATCGCAATAGACTAGAATGCCGAAGACGGGAAGATTGGGGTTCGATCCTGGTTGGGTGTACTGAAGTTTGTTTTCCCTAAATGGTCTTACACTCTCCCTCCACACAAACTCGGGTACACTTCCTCTCAATTCAACCGTCTTAATCCCTAAAATTAGTGTAATTATTACATGTATGTACATATAATATGACACGAACAGATAGTAAGATGTGGTGTTTACAATAGTATTTTTTATGTTGGTCATACGATTGAGTTGTTGAAAAGTTTGAACATAAGTCTATTGTTCCTCAGTTTGATCCCACTCTAAATATAGTATATGTTTATATGGTACTCTAGTCCAATTTTCATAGGAAGAACCTAATCTGACTGCTAGAAAAGTTTCTAGAACCACTTTCACATATTGATACGTCAAGTCATATGAGCTGCAGTTGTTAACTCTTAAATTATATTACCAATATCTATAAAATAGCACTGGCAGAATAGTAAAATGTTAGCCAACTTTGACCTCAAAAAAAGCTGTTAGTACTTTCTAAAATACTCTTTTTATAAAAATTGGACTGTAGGTATGGTTGTTCTAGGTTAATTATTTGTGCTTTGTGCGATAACTATTAACATATGTCTATTTATAAATTTAATATAATATAATATAATATAATAAACTTAATAAAGTTAATATCCCAAACCCAAAATACAATCGGTATTAAAGTAGGTGTAAATATACAAGTTAAGAATTCCTGTTGTCATTGCAGCGGAGTGTACCACAGATACAGACTGTGTGTACGACAAGGCGTGCATCGAGAGCAACTGTCTGAACCCCTGCACCCATGGCTCATCGAGCCAGTGTGGACGCGGCGCGGAGTGCCTCACGCAGAACCACCGGTCACAGTGCGTGTGTCCGGCCGGCACCCAAGGCGACCCCATGCTGTCGTGTGTCTCAGTGGTGTGCCAGTACAATGAGGACTGTGCGGACCACGAGGCTTGTGACCGGCTCAACAGGGTCTGTAGGCCCGTGTGTGATGAGGACACATGTGCCACGACTGCTGTGTGTATCGGCAAGGACCATCAGCCTACATGCGCTTGTCCTCTGGGTTCAAACGGCAACCCATACATTGAGTGCATTGGTAAGGATAATAACGAAAACAGCGCCTTTTAATATTTATAAAAACTCCACATTATTTATTAGGGGTGTGGTAGGTAGTCTTTGAAACTACAACTTTACTTGGCTT
>CABFVZ010000400.1:262790-315510 GCA_902151445.1 Timema monikensis
ATATATATATATATATATATATATATATATATATATATATATATATATATAAACTAATGTGTTTAAAATAAATCCAATTACAATTTAATACAAAAGGTTTGCATTTCTGACTTAGAAGACAAGGATTCAATCTCAACCAGGTATACTGGGAAGGTATTTCTCTGTAAAAAGTTATCTCACCTCTTTTTAAGCAAATGCTAGAACATATATTTCATATTCATCTTTGTCCTCGTGTGAACTTGAGGATATATCACACAGTGTTATCGTATACTAAAAAAAAAGTGACCAATTTACATCAAGGTGAAACAAAAGTTCTCCTGGAACCAAGATGCATTGGAAGTTTGTGTTTGAATCCTGGTTAAAATACTCAGTTTCAGTTTAAGATTTATTTACTAGGTGGAATATTCATAAATTTTGAAAAATGTCACCTGGACATGGGAATATATTTTTAAATGATACCAGGGAACTAAAGCTCAAGTGTGATTTTTCATGGCTAAAGATTATTTCAATCTTCTAAGCTTTTCTAGTCGCATACAATTAACTGTATGAGCAACGACTTACCTCCACTATAACTATTTAGTTTAGTAACTAGTCTTACTCTAATCTCAAGCTCCAAACTATAGTAAAAACTCATACAGAAAAAAAGTCACATTTTCTCCCAATGTGTTGTATAATATTTCTACAAAGATTCGTTGCTATGCACAGGTCCCAAGACCCCTGCTGGTGCAGAGCCTGAATGCAAGCAGGACGCCGACTGCCCCTCACAACTCGCGTGCATCTTGGACCGCTGTCAGAACCCGTGTGCTCTGACATCAGTGTGTTCTCCAGACCAGGAATGCAGAGTGAGGGACACACTTCCGCTGCGCACCGTCATGTGCCAATGTCCGCCAGACACTGTCACCGACAACAAGGGGCGCTGCAAGCCAATAGGTTGGTGTTTTTATATAATGTGGAAGGTCTTTCAAACAATATCAATATGTCAAAATAAGCCAAAACTATTTAAATATTGAAGAGTGTTTTTACCCCAATGATCGTCCTCTTAATAATTAATATTTATCCTCTTCCAACCCATTATAGTTGCTTATTTATAATACTAATTTTATAGTCATTATAATTATAGCCCAGATAAAGTATAGTTTGATTTATTAATTTATTTCAAATTCTTTATTCATTACAAACAGATTGAATGACAAAAGTTATCTTAACCACACAAATTGTTATGGTATATTTTCATTAATAACGCTCAGTTTCATGTGGTGAGCCAAATTGACCATACAAATAAAACACCAAGAGTATCTCTTTTTTCATCAGCTGCTAAACATTAAGGGCACCCTTAAATTAACCTGTGATTTGTCTTGAATGATAACACTATGGTTCTACCTTTTAAGTTAAGTAACACACCATGGTGTTGTAGTTAGCTAACGCTCTAGTTTCATGTTGAGCCAGACTGCTGAGGATGGGAGATCGAGGTTTGAATCTTGCTTGGGTGAACTGCGGGTGTTTTTTGGTAAATGGTTTTCCACTCTCCCTCCACACAAATGTGTGTTCACTTCCTCTATATTCAACCTTCCCATTTACTAACCCATTAGCTTAATTAGTACTTAAGCGTATAACCCAAACGGGTAGTAAGACGCGGTGCTAAATAAAAAAAATTAAAATACACCATAGTATACTAAGTAAGGTAAACTTTCTTTTGGGGTACTTGGTGTGTATATTATTATACCATTTTTTTAATCTACTTTTTTTAGTGTTAAAAGGTAAATCTTTAAGAGCTCGTCTCGCCACAAAGATAGAACCTTACTCACTCACTTCAGTGACCAAATGGTCTAAGGCGTCACTCTCGTGTTGGACTGGTCTACTGAAGACGGGGAAATTCAGTCAGGTCCACATAGGATGGTTTTCCCCAAATGGTTTACCACTCCCCTTCCACAAAAATGCGGGTAGATTACTTCTAAATTGTTCCCTTCCTCGTCCCTACCCAGCTTAGGTAGGCACTACAGCTTGAACTAGATGTCACACCATGGTGTGGTTTTATGTACTCTATGTTAGAAAAAAAGTGGAATTGAGACCAGTGAAACCATTTTACTACATTTAAAAAAAATACAATTTCTATTTTTTAAACTTTTGAACTAATCTCACTGTTGTTAAGTGAAAATACATAAAACTGCACTTCCTTACGTTTTCTGGTTTAGTATAATCTTGTATCTAATACCTCAGTAAATTGTCTCTTAAGATGTGGGCAATATCTAAAATTATAATATAGTTATATGACCCACTTCGGTGGCTGAATGGACTAAGGCATCACTCTCGCAATAGAGTAGACTGCTGATGATAGGGAGATCACGGTTATATCCTTGTCATGCCGGGATCATGATCAACTTAACGTTAACTTAACATAACTTAATGTAGCGTTCACTTAACTTATGTGTGATCACGATTCACTTAACTTAATGTAACAACTCGAGCCAAACATATGCATTCTCGAGTATAATCTGTGGTTTTGTACTATTTGTAAAGTGATGATCTGTGAATGTTTAAAGTTTTCAAATAATATAATAAATATCTATTATTAAACTTTTTTGATAAATTTAGTTCCCTATTTTAGTTTAATTATTTTGTTTCAATGTCTGATCACTAGAACTTACGCTAAAGAGTAAACATTGGTCATAATACCAACAAATGAATTACTAAATAGCCCTGTTGATGTCACTTGCATAATGATTGGTTGGCTAGATCACGTGATACCCTTCAAGTAACGTAAAGTAAAAGACCTCCCAAGACATCTCTTACGTTAAGTTAACTGCAAGTCAACGTTAAGTTAAGTGCATCGTGATCGCTTCCATTTAAACACACGAGGAGGTACTTTACGTTAAGTTAACGTTAAGTTGATCGTGATCCCGGCATCAGGGGGATGTAGTTTCTAAATGATTTTCCACGCAAATTTGGCTATACTTCCTCTAAAATATTCATTATTTCTCATCCTTAACACACAGGCTTATAATTCGAACAAATGAGCCTGTTAAATTGCATATTGCTGACTCAAATTAGTTATAGCTAGGGATTGAAGAGTCTGAACCAAGACATATTTAACAAAGTGGTTATTTTTCCCCATTAAGTGACTCCACAACCACAATGTCAGAGGGACAACGACTGCAGTGACCCCAACAAGTGTGTGCAGGGAAGTTGCGTTGAAGCTTGTCGTATCGACTTGTGCGGAGTGAACTCTCTGTGTAACTCACAGACTCACAGAGCTATATGTTCCTGTCCACCAGGATACATAGGCAATCCTCACATCGAGTGTACCAACAGTAAGTACAAGTTGTTGTCATCGTTATCATCATTATCATTATCAACTGTTTCTAGCTTGCGGCCTGGTCAGTTTAGTAAACTGCCTCCAACTTCAACAAATGACATAAGCAAATTTGATCATTTTCCAAACCATTTCTATAAGGGCCACCACACAAATCATTGTGATGTAATATTAATAAATACCAGTATTCACAACAAAGGAAAATTAAATAAACCTAGGGAACTTTTATTAAGTAAGTAATACTAAGAAGTTGAGGAATACAGTTAATATGTACAGGGGAATAATAGCTTTAAGTCAAACTGGGTGGTCTTGGGGTAAAATGCTTGCCTCAGGATCCGATGTTCATGAGTTCAAGCCCAACCAGGGTCATTGGAATTTTTCTTGAACGATAAAAATCAGTAGCACAACTTTCTTTGGAGGGGAAGTAAAGCCATTGGTTCCATTTTGATTGTTAGATATAAAAAAAAAACCTGGAAGGTATGTGAAAATACCTTTCTCGGTAAAATTGGTAGGCCCTTTCTCTATTGCTCATGGAAATTCTCATTGTCTATTATAATCAGTCGGTTCATAAAGTGTACGTTAGATTCCTCAAAAATAAATAAATAGCTTGAAACAGTGTCACATAATATTTTTAATTATGTGCTTAAATGTGCACATCTGTCTTTCTTTATGTGATAAACCTTTATATTTTACTATTTCCTTGCTAATTTTTGGAATAACTGAGATCAGATTATACCATCCACTGAAAATAGCAAACAAGAAAATTTACTTATTTAAAATTTATATACATACATATATATTTCACTAGCTTTTACCCGTCGCGGCTTCGCCCGCAATAATTAATAAAATCTTTTAATTTTTAACTAAACTTTTTTGGTCATAAATCAAACTTTATTTTTTTCAAATATCTATGAGTTTTTCTCAGTTCTAGCTGTAAATAATTTTGCCGTATTTTAATTTTCACTTTTAAATATTTCGTAATAAAAGAAATATATATTATTTATCAATTATAAATTTTTTATTTTTTATTTTTATCTTCATAATTAGTAAGATAAATAAATAAATTAAATAATATTTTTTTCAAAATATATAGCTAAAAAAATCACTGAAACTACGTCACACTAATTACTATTTACTTTAATTACAAAATATTAAATCACAAATTCTTAAATAACATCATTTCAATCACATTATAATCATATATTTATTATTATTTAAAATCAAAGGTTGGGAATAGTCCTATATGTTATTCCAGGACATGTTCTACCAACATACAAAGTTTCATTCGAATCCGTTCAGCAGTTTTGGCGTGATTGAGCAACAAACATCCAAACACACAAATTTTCGCATTTATAATATTAGTAAGATTGTTAGCCAAAATAGGCCTATATATTCTGAATTTTTATTTTTATGGTTTGACAAAATTTCTATTAAAAGCTACTTAATAGACTATATGTTAGAGAATGTTACTGTTAGTAACACTCCAATTGTGTGTATTCCCAGTGCCAAAGACACCATACTTGCCGCCACCACCAGAATGCATCAGTAACAGCGACTGTCCTCAAGAGAGGGGCTGCGTGAATCAGCTCTGTGTGAACCCTTGCATAGTGGGCGACCCTTGTGCGGCCGGAGCGTTTTGTCACGTGGACAACCATCAGCCGGTGTGCAGGTGTCCTGTCGGCTACCAGGGGAATCCTAGGGTAGAATGCAGGCCGCGTAAGTAGTTTCATATCTACTCTTATTTAAAGTTTTTATTAATAAATATCTCGATTTATGGTAAATAAAATGATTAAATTTTGTAACATAGAAAATTGTATTTTGATTTAAAAGGTCAAGAATCAATTTATTTTTTTTGCTTTAAATTCTAAATAATTAACTCAAATTTAAGTAATTTGAGTTCTTTGAATAAAAAAAATTATGAATTACATTTGTGTATATGTATAGATTTTTAACTATTCATTTAGGCCTTTTGTATATACCATTTTTAACAGCAACATTACAAAAGATTCTTATATAATACTTTTTAAATTATTTGATAAACTATATAAGTTCAGGCCTACTTGTTACCAGGGCCATTTTAAGAAAATGTAAAGCCTGGAGCAAAAAAAATGTGTGGCCTTCCTTTGGCCGGCAGTATTTCAATTTTAGCACTAAACCGTTACTATACATTGACATGTACTCGGCACTTAAGTTACTTAATAATTGCTCATGTTTTATGGAATATTGACCAACCTATTATGTGACTACCTTATTAAATGCAATCAATCAATCGATCCAATTAAGCTAACAACAGTAAATTCCTCTTTGCACCATTGCAGTGTTAGTTTTCTGTAGACCGACAGCAGTAGCGCAATAGTAGCATATTCTACTGTACCACACTACATTATTCAAATAACATAAATCTTGAAATACATAAAGTTAGTTAGGGTTTTCAAGATTTTGGAATGGCATCCTATCACTAAGCAAATAATTTTTGCTCTTAATTATCTGTACACTATTTTATACAAAATTTAGAATAACAACTGTATATTGAATCTAATAATTTTTGGGGGGAATGTGGTCTCCTGGAAAGGGAGGACCAGAGCAATTACCTCCTTTGAACCCCCTCGCCCCACCCTCACTTGTTAGTATAGAAATGAATAACAAGTTAAACAGCAAAGACAAACAACAATAATGTCCATTATTGAGAAAAAATGGTACCGCCCATTTAATTACCTTTTATTTTTCTTATAGAACAGCTTCAAAATTTCAAGGTTGTATTATGTGCAAGCCTGTACTATATTTGTACCAATACGATACTCAATTTAGCAAAAATATTTAATTTTGGTTCATTTATCATGGGTATTATAAATTTTATAATACTATAATGAACCAAAAATAGGTTTTTATTGTCATTTTAATATGTGTTAAATAAAATTTAATAAAAAGTATGTTGAAATTATTGTTTTTGCTGTTAATTGAACATTTTTCAATTTTTATTAATTCATCAAATGTTGGCTTTGCGCTCTAAATAAGTTGTTTATCAAATAAACAATAAGACATACTTTTACAAATACTACTGGAATAATCGCAGTTAATCAAATTTTTTGAACAATTAAACATGAACAGTTTATTTTAAAAAGTAATTTTAATATAATAAAATAAAAATATAGTTATTGATAAACCAATTCACAGTGACATAAATTGTATAAGAATATTTATTTCACTATGTAACTATTTTATTTTCAATCATTGGCTTAAGAAAAGTATTTTATTTAATTGATATTCCAGTTATAAAACTGTTTTATTATATATTAAAAACAATCATATAAAATTACTAAAACATTTTTTCTTAATCCATTGTATTTATTGAAACTCCTAAACTGGTTTTGTATTTTATAAATTGTAAACAGTTTTTTTTAAACAATGACACCTTTATCCACAGCTGCTGCAGCCACAGTAGGCTGTATGTCGAGTTCGGAATGTTCCCGGCAAGAGTCTTGTGTTAACCGACTGTGTGTCAGTCCATGTAACTGTGGACCCAATGCCGAGTGCAAAGTCACTAACCACTATCCCATATGCTACTGCCAGACTGGATACTCTGGAAACCCACAAACAGGATGTGTCAAAGGTACCATAAAAGATGCTTTTAAACATAATTTTTACATCCATTACTGTTTCCAGCCTAATGGCCTGAGTCACTTTTTTATTCATACCATATATTTTCCGCTACTGGCTTGTTAGGTTTATCATTATTTCATATGCCTTATAATCTAACTTAAGACTAGAACACGCACAACATCCAGTTCCCGACCGTTAATCCATCACTGTGGAAGGGTAAACCCATATTTAACCAATGATAAATTATTTGGCCATGCCAGGAATCGAACCCGGGACCCTTAGCTCAGTAGACAGACATGCTACCGACTGAGCTAACGTGTTTGATCTTTTATATATAATTTTAATTCTAAATTAGTTTATAAATCACTTTTACAGGGTTAAACCACTCAGGCAATCTATACCTTGATTTTATTACAAATACACATTTGACGCAGCTTTTAGAAAATACAAACAAATTTTTTGTGTTCAACATTGTTAACATTTTAATATATTATTTAATATATTTCAAAAGTGACAACTGAAGGTCAGATCACTTGACTTACGAATACATGAAAGTAGATTTAGTAACTTTTCTAAGTGTCAGATATGCCATAAGAAAATCAAGGCATACAATATTTAATGATGATGATGATGATTATTATTATAACTTCATGGTGTCAGCCCGCAAGTGAGTTATACTGACCAAGCGGCTCTGCATGTTGGCGAAGATAGTGCCAACATTTGTGGATATAGGGTGTTTTGCACAATGAATTGCCGTTAATATCAGTTTTCTAAACCGGATCCGCCACTTCTTTATTAAAGTAGCTTCCCAATTATCCACACGAGGCTGAATTGCCCCCCATGTCTCGGAACCACTGCTTCATAGAAAGTATATGTAACTAATGTATTTTTACTTTCTCATATCAAGAGAAAGTATTGTAATAATGAAAGTTTTCGACTTTGAGATTGTGATGAACCTTTATGTTTTATGTGCGTCCAAACTAAAAAAAAAGTGGATTTTATCATTTCCGTTTGTCCTCGTGTCTCTCTGTCCCTGGCCACAGATCCGAAACAGTTTGATGGATTTTATTCAAAATTGATATAATACCATGGTATTTTTTAATCACAAATTTTTCAAAAAGGACTCAGATAATTTTGTTTAAAAGTGCTATCTAATCTTCAAAATGAGTATCTGTTAAGTTTGATACATTATAGATAATTAAATATATTTGTTTAAAAAACAAACAAATTAATAATATTTTACTTATCACTGATTTTTGTAAAATTTGAAATTTCTTTTAAATTACTCATTTTATAATAAAGGAAATTGATAAAACTAAAGAAAAAGGAAAAATAAACTACTAAGAATAAGAATAAATTTGATGAAGAAAGCCCATCTATGGAAATAGGAAAGATGTGGGAAGAATCCAATGCACAAAGGTGACATCTTCTTCCTTTCTTCTGTCTTCTATAGTAGAAGTAGTCACACACACATCTTAAACACAAATATTATTATATTTCGGCATTGTTGCCTTTATTTGTAAAGGCAACAATGCCGAAATATAATAATATTTGTGTTTAAGATGTGTGTGTGACTACTTCTACTATAGAAGACAGAAGAAAGGAAGAAGATGTCACCTTTGTGCATTGGATTCTTCCCACATCTTTCCTATTTCCATAGATGGGCTTTCTTCATCAAATTTATTCTTATTCTTAGTAGTTTATTTTTCCTTTTTCTTTAGTTTTATCAATTTCCTTTATTATAAAATTATCTAGCCATTGGGCCACCTCATTTTTGAATCATTTTAAATTACTCAGAGGTTTATTTGTTCAAAATTGATATCGGTGGACTATTTTACATTATCTCTAGTAGTTTATGTTTATTTTTATAACAATAAATTAATTTAAGGGTAGTTTACTTATGACAAATTATAGAAAATTTGAAATTTTTCAAAACTGGCTTTAAAAATGTTGTTCATATTGTGTATAGAGGAATAATTGTTCATGATAATTAATAATACATCTTTATTTTTACAAATTACAAATAATTTTAAGGTAATTTACAAATAGCTTTTTTTTTTTTAATTATAAATTTGATAAAAATATTTGAAAATTTGGCTTAAAATTTTTATATATAGTGAGAGTCTATTGGGACTAACAAAATGATGTGCTGGTTTTTAAGGAGGAAAATTTATGAAAGGATAGTTTATGAAAACCAATTTTTGAAAATTTTCTTCCAAGCTCTGATACACAATAAAAAGAAAGTTTGTGTGACTGTGTCATATCATTTATTTAGTGTGATAATATTTTATCTCAGAATATTAAAAAATTTTAAGTGTGAATGAAATGAATGTATTGTTTTTAACTATATTTTATTGTTATTTACTAGTTGGCTGTCAATCAGACAGTGAATGCAGTTACGACAAGCAATGCTACAATGGTGAATGTATCAATCCTTGCCTGCTCGACGTCCCCTGCTCAGCAAATGCCGAGTGTTATGGAGACAACCACCGTGCGGCTTGCCGCTGCCCATCAGGATACGCCGGCAACCCATTTGATCGTTGCGAGAGAGTAGAATGTCGCATGGATGGGGATTGTCCGTCAGACAAAGCCTGCTTAGAGCGTCGTTGTGTGAATCCTTGCGCTAGTATCGCCAACCCAATATGTGCCGCCAACGCCAAATGTTATGTTCAAAACCACGCGGCGGGATGTCGCTGCCCAGAGCACCTGCCCCTCGGTAACCCAATGGCCTACTGCGAGAGAGTACCACCTGTGGCAGCCGAGCCGGAGTGCCGCATAGATGTGGACTGTCCGAGTAGACTGGCGTGCATCAAGAATGTTTGTGTAGATCCATGCAAAGAACTGATGCCATGTTCTGCCTCTGCGCAGTGTAGTGTTTTAGACACTGTACCTGTGAGAACCATGATATGTACCTGTCCAGAAGGATGGGTGCCTAATCTAGATGGAGAATGCAGACCAGGTTAGTATTTTTTATTAGTTTAATACATTCAATTTACATAATTATAATACTCGCGTTTGCTATGTTTCCTACAAAACAACATTAATTAAAATAAACCCTTTTCAATTTGTAATGTTAGTAAAATATATAACTTAAAATAAAACACATTTTAAATTAAAATAGATCAATGAACAATATGCCTAATTCACTATGTAACTTTGTCAGACTTTACTAATGAATTAAATCTTAGTTAGTAAACAATAAATTTGCTTTGATGATTGAATGGTTATAGGGTCCACACCCTCAAAAGAACAGACTGTTGATTAGATAAAGATCAGGGTTTAGATTACTCCCTGATTGGTTGTATTGAGAGTGGTTTTTCATAAATGGTTTTCCACTGTCCCTCCACGCAAATACATATACTCTTCCTCTAAATTCAACCTTCCTCATTCCTTAGATATTAGTTTAATTAATGTATGTGTACAGCCATAATGGGTAGTGAAACACGATGATAAAAGATCAAACAATAATTAGTTTTTTCCCCGACTAGAAAACACAACCAAGTATCACGAAGCAAAGAGTTTTCAAAACTTAATGTGTTCTATATTGGTTTCTTTTATCTTATTTTAACAGTGATATTACCAGTACCACCAGGCTGCACAACTGACAATGACTGCCCAAGCAACGAGACTTGTATTAATCGATTATGTCGCAACCCTTGTGATTGTGGCACCAACGCAAAATGCTTTGTCCAGAACCACCGCCCAACTTGCTCTTGTGAGGAGGGATTCGAGGGAAACCCCAACATTGCTTGTCATGCAGGTTAGTACATTATTTGTGTTAATTATTAATGGTAGGAAGACAAAAATAAGGAAGGTGATTCTTTCCACTTTACTTTTTGCGTAAATACATAACCTATCTACTTATATTTTGTTGAGTGTTCAACTATTTATGTTTAAAATTTTGAAAATGCTTTGGACGGATTGGTGAAAATTTAACTTTCAAATTAGCAAAGTTCAAAAATAAATGATTTGGCACTGGCTAAAATTAAATTATCAATCTTTTCTTTTTCTAATATATTAATAATATTTTTGTTGCAGTCGGTTGTCGCAGTAACTCAGAATGTGACTCAGGCAAAGCCTGTGTGAATGCCAATTGTGTCAACCCGTGCATCGTCAATGACCCTTGTGGTGCAAACGCAGAGTGCTACGCCTTTGGGAACCAGGCAGAATGCCGTTGTCTCAGCGGTTACCGTGGTAACCCTCGGGACCGTTGCTATGTAGTTGGCTGCCGAAGTAATAATGACTGCCCGAGTGACCGCTCCTGTATCAATGCACAATGTATCAACCCATGTGTATACGACAACGTTTGCGCACCACGCGCTGAATGTAGAGTTCAGAACCATATGCCGGTTTGCCGTTGTCCCCCTGGATATATGGGTAACCCTTACGTTGGATGCAAGCCAGAACCAAGACCAGAGTGTAAGGAGGACAGAGATTGTCCCGCACGGCTTGCCTGCCTGAGTGACAAGTGCCAGGACCCGTGCAGTGTGCTGGCCCCGTGCCGCAGGCCGGCAGAGTGTCTCGTGGTGGGAACCGTCCCGGTCCGCTCCATGATCTGTGTATGTCCCAGCGGATACGTCAGCAGTGGGGGTGGTACTTGTAAGGCTACACCACCAATCACAGCCGTGGGAGGGTGTGTAAGTGACCCAGATTGTCCTGCCGATAGATCTTGCGTCAGAGGAATCTGTAAGAATCCTTGTAACTGTGGACCTAATGCCGAATGCAGAGTGCGAGACCATAAACCGGTGTGTGCCTGCAGACAAGGCTTCGACGGGAACCCTGAGATAGAGTGTACAAGGGGTGAGTTCAATTGACCAACTTTACCTTCCAGATTTTTGTTTTGTGGTTAAAACAGATATTGTTTTTTAGATATGTCATGATTTTACAAACTCACACTTTTAAGACTGTTTAGATGCTCAAATTTCTTCCTCCGCCCTAATTGGTTTCTTGATGTAGCCACTAGGATAAGCAAGATTCAATTCTTCACTAAAAATATGGGACAGTTCCTGAATAGCTGAGTGGTAATAAACATTCGCGAGCTAAGATTTAAGTCCAGGATCTGATTAACTTGGGGTTTAAAAAATTGTTCACTTTTGTTAGCTAGCTTTCCTTTCGACTTTACTTTTTTAATTTATGAGCACTATCATAAACATATTTCTTCCAATTGTCATGGAAAGGGTTTTAGCTAGCAGGTAGAAAAGTTACTAGTTCTACTTTTATATATTCATATGTCAAGCCATATGATCTGCAGCTGTCACTTTTAATAAATATTATAATAAAAGATTATTAAAATGGTATCAATTCTGACTGCATAATGCATGCTTATATTTTAAAGGGCCCTTTCTATAAAAATCGGACTGTTATTACTTTCTAAACTAGTAATCGAACAATGTTCATGTTATTTGTGCAATCATCTGTTTGTGATGTGAAGAAAATGTAACAAAAGTGTTGCTTGTTGCGTTCAGTGGGCTGCCGTTCAGACGATGATTGTTCTGGCCAGCATAGCTGTGTGAACAAGAACTGTATACCAGCATGCGCCCCAGATGGAAGTTCTTGCGGCACTGGCGCCACTTGCTATGGCGCCAACCATCGAGCTGTTTGCGACTGTCCGCCTGGTCTGCTAGGTAACCCCAAGGTGGCGTGCGTGGTGGTCGGATGTCGCTCCAACAGCGAGTGTCCCGGTGACAAAGCATGCATTAACAACAAGTGTGTGAGCCCATGCGAAGTGAACAGCCCATGCCCTCTGCCCTCAGAGTGCAGGGTTTACAATCATCAACCCGACTGCACGTGTCCTGCCGGATATGTTGGGGATACTTTGCAAGGCTGCCAGAAGAGTAAGTATTGAAATTCATTTGTATACTACCCACCTCTATGGCCGAATGCACTAAGGCGTCACTATCACAAGATGATGTCTCGGAGATTGAACGTTGAATCCCAGTCGGCTGTTCTGAGGGTAGTTTTCCTTAAAGTACCCTTCCTCTAAATTCAACCTTCCTCATCACTAACACATTAGCTTAATTAGTACATATGCGTGTAACCAAAACAGGTAGTAAGATGTGGTGACAAAAAAATCTTTAGTATGTTTAATAATCAACCTTACCAGTAATTGCCTGGATGTAATTTTTTAAAGTCTTTCCCAATCCATGGTTAATACCTACTACATTTGACCCAGTAGTAGCCTCTGCTACTATTAACAAGCTTCCTTTTCACCCCTTCACCCCAACTACATTTGGAACACAGTTACATTTAGATCTCTGTCTAAAAAAAAAAAAAGTAGGGCCATACTCTTAATTGAGTGACATAGCCCTTTCATGAAGTAAAGTTCAGGAATTACTAGGAAATCTCAGCTCACAGTTGAATCGCAGGAGGAAGGGTGTTATTAGGAAAATTGCATCGTGTGAGGCACCAGCTAAATTAAGTGCTTAACTGGACAGTGTACCATGTAAAAATATATATTAACTTTTTTTTTTTTTAATCTCGCTCTTGTCAAGTGAAGAATGTGGAAAACCACACTTGGTTACTTTTTCGGTCCAAGCATTATTTTGGGTCTAATTTCCCAGTTAATTGGCCTTTTAATGGGCTCTTCAAAAACGTTAATGTTGTACAGTAACTACATTTAACATGTTTTGATAGTTTAAGAAATGTTCCATCTACTAAAAACATGTTGCTTTTATTGCAGCGGATATCACATGCAGTGGGGATTTTGACTGCCCTTCTCAGACGGCATGTATAAACGGGGCCTGTGTGAACCCTTGCACTGCCACAAAGCCCTGCGGAGTGAATGCTTTATGTAAAGTATTGGACACTGTTCCTGTAAGGACCATGATCTGTGAGTGTCAGCCCGGATACCAGGGAAATGCTGCCGTGCAGTGTGACAAAGGTTAGACCATCTGCACTATTTATAACAACTTTAAGGATATTTTGTTTTATTATGTTAAGGTACAAGCTCACATTACATGGACAGGCCTTAGGGCTGAGACAACTCACTGCCCGCATGTTATGGCCGATACTATGAAGTTTATTTGAATAACAACAGTTCACTCCCTGCATATTAATCTCTATGTATCTAGGAACGGTTGTCATTCAAATAAGCTTTATAGTATTGATTACATCAGCACATTAATAACTTAAATCTAGAACAGATATAATAACCAGTCCCCGGCCATTAATTCAGCTCAGTGAAAGGGGAAAGCATTATTTCACCAATGATAATTTTTTTTTGCCATGCCAAGAATCAAACCCGGGATTCTTAATTCAGTAGACAGACATGCTACCGCCTAAGCTAAGGTGTCAGACAAAACCTAACCTTACTACCTTTTCAAGTTGGCTTCCATCACTACCACTTAAATTTAATTTATGTGGATTGTTTCCACATTGCCATCATATGTTGAGTACATATTTCTAAGCCATTAAGCAATTTATTCATTTATTATAAGTTGTTAGTTTATTTAATACAGAAACTTATACCAAAGTAAATATTTAAACTAAATATCCGGTGGTTTTATATACTTACTTTTTTAACGGAACTCCATGAGATAGCAAAAGCCTCCTGAAAAATTGTTGCTTGACAATATTTATTTCTTGTGTCCGTAGTTATATCTTGCCCCATTGAGAAGGGCTTCATACGTGACGACGTGGGCAACTGTGTGTGTCCTCCAAACACTGGTTTGAACGAGAACGAGGAGTGCATGAGATGCCCCGAAGAGAAGGGTCTCAAAGTTGATGACAGGGGTCGGTGCGTGTGTGCCCTGGAGCAAGGAATGATCATCGATGAGAGAGGGCATTGCATCTGTCCCGTTGAGTATGGCTACAAACTGGAAAGGGGCAGGTGTATCAAACGTAAGTTGACATTTCATAGTATAGGGTAACATAACATGGTTAGTACATGTACCGGTTGTCACGGAGACAAGGGTGTCAGCTTCATCTTGTCTGATGATTCAAATGTAAAGACTCTAAAGCTACCACACATATTTTGAACATGAATGGAAACATTGACAAGGCAATAAAAACCACAATGAATATACTTACACCCAAAATTGGATAGATTTATATATTTTGTATAGATTTAGGTCAACAAATTTTTACTGAGAGATAAAAAAAAATCTGTAGCACAACTTCCTTCGGAGGGGAAGTAAAGCCATCGGTTCCATGTCGATTGTGACATATAAAAGATCCCAGGAAGGTGTTTTAAAGTACCTTTCCAGCAAAATTTTTAGACTCTTTCTCACTAACTCATAGAAATTCATGGAGTGAATTAGCTGATAACCCGCTCCAACTGAAATTAACTTATCACAGAAAATGCAACAAGGAACAGCCAGAGTAACTAAGCTTTGTTTCAGCCCTTTGCTCCACATTGGGAGCTAAAGAAATTAGTAAAAATAATAATATATACAAGGTTTATACATAAACCAATCCCCACATTTGACCTAAACTACTTCTTATCTGTATAGTAGGAGATTGGTTGACTCCTGAAACTAGAGTATAAATAGGTCCCCATTTTACATAAACTTCATGATATTCATTCAGTTGACTCCTAAGACTAGAATATAAATAGGTCCCCATTTTACATAAGCTTCATGATATTCATTCAGTTGACTCCTAAGACTAGACTATAGTTAATATGGTCCTTAATCCCATTGGTATAAAATATTGAATTTGTATATGGATTGCAGTTTTTCACATAAAATCCTGCATTGCAGGAAAGTGATGAGGCTATAGAGACTATTATTAAAAAAAGATAGCTCTATGAATTTATAATTTTTAATAGCTGATATGAATTGTTTTCCATCATATATAAAGCGGGTGAGAAGACTCCTGGGTGTACATCCGACAAAGACTGTCCAGACAACCGGTTCTGCGACTTAACGACCAGCACTTGCGAGGACCCTTGCTACACCAAGCGGTGTGGAGTCAACGCTCTGTGCAATGCTACCAACCACAAAGCTGAGTGTTATTGTATCACCGGATACACAGGCAACCCCAACCAATACTGCAGTGAGTGACACACACACACATATATATATATATATTTTCCTCTATTTACCACTCATGTCAATAATTTTATAAGAATCTCTCCATCTCAACCATTTGTTTCTCTTGATTGAATGTTCATTAAAACACGTTTAAATGATAATGTATTCCATTTTATTGTATATAAGAAAGAAGGTACAGGAAAGAATGATAGGAATAAATAAAAGGGTGTGAACACAATATGGCTTTTACATTGACAAGAACAACACAGTCAACACTTTGCATTGACGTCACTTGACAAAGAGGAAGCTATGTTGCACATTCCACACTCCCTCCTGATGAGTTCCAATAGAATAAAACGTAGGTTGAAAGGATTGGGTGGTAACTATCATTTTTCTTCAGTAGGTGGCCATTACCTCTTTGTCCAGTGGCAGCAATGTAATGTGTGAACTATGTTTTTATTTTCATTTTAAAAGCTGTATTGTGTTTGCTCCCTATTATTTGTTTCTATCTCTTTTCCTACTATGCATTAAAATTAATTTTCTCAAATAAAGAAAGGTTGTGAAAGGTCCCACATTAGGGGTGTGCAAAGTTCTATTTTTCAATCCGAAGCAAACTTGAATCAAAATTCTTTAAGCCAAATTGAAGTTTGAATATTTTTTACTATCAATAGTAGTTTTATTCCTGAACAACAATGTTATATTGTGGTTCTTTATATAACTTTATGCACTAAAACTACTTGTAAAATGTTTTGCTGCACAACTCTTTGTAATATTTCGTTTTATTCTGATAAATCGAATTACCATCACAAATTATTATTAATTCAGATTTTTTCCATATTAAAATGGATTGGTAGTATATACAGTGTATGTAGCAGTTTTATATTTTTATTGGTGAAGCTTCATAATTTTCTAAGCGAGAATTTTTTCCAAAGTGAAGTCAAAGCTGATATTTGTTTCAAAGCAAAATCGAAGTTTCATACAATCCTATCACACATGTTTGTTTTACATCTAAGAAACTGTAAATCTAAAGTTAGATGGTGTTTATTGAATTGTGTCAGCGTCGATACAGCAACACTACACTACTTCAGAGGCTACTAATCTAGGTTACAGATACACATATGAATGAGTGGTACACAGAAAGTTATGATGGGTCACATACCTGTAGCCTGCGTGGTCGGGTTGGCCAGGCTGTTTCTTTAATAGAACTCCTTTTCTATCCTCGTTCTTAACCACTCACATATGTTGACGTTACAGAGGGCTTTTCCTCAATCGTTTTGCCCTTCCAATCAGCAAGCAGCTAAATCCTCCAAAATGGGATATATATTACAAATTCAACACTTCCCATACTAAGGGATGCTGGGTAACTATAATGCTGGCTGAATGTGGTTGTCTGTTAAGATATACATCCAACATCTTGAGTCACCAACATCCTTCTTTCATCCTTGCTTCTTGTCTAAAAATACTATTTATATGGCACTAGGGGTTAGGCTTGTTTCTAACAGGCATTATTTTAGATTTTTTCCCGAAATCTGGTAATCAGTGTGTGAAATTTCAGCTTTGTACCTTATCAAGACATTTGAGAAAAACTCTGGACAGACGAACACACCACACAATTTTTTATTATACAGATATTAAGTTTGTTGAGAGTTTTAGACAACTTATTAATAAAAAGATAATATAACAATTTTAATATATCCTACAATCTGTGTTTCAAGATGGCACATCGCCATTCCGTACAGACTTCCCTCGACCGGAGATGATGGTGAGTTGCTTGTCAGATGGAGTCCAAGTAGAGATCCGCATCGCGGAGCAAGGTTTCAATGGTGTACTCTACGTGAAGAGCCACAGCAAGGATGAGCAGTGCAGACGAGTAGTCACCCTGCCAGCTGACTCAAGCGAACGTACAGAGATTTTCAAGGTCAACTTCGGCAATTGCGGACTCATCCATGTGAATGTAAGTAGTGCCATATGGCATTTATCACAAATTAAATATACAGTGAATACAACTTTTGGAGAAAACATTTAGCTTTGCTCTCTTTATCAGTTAGCTGTTGCCAAATCTCCTCGCTTATAGTTATGTTGGAAGGTGGTATGCTGGAGTAAAAAAGGAGCTACTGACAACCTCGACTAACCAGTGTTTTGAAGTTTGTTTTAAATTTTAGAGATGAATGACCACATGAAAACAAGAGAAAGCCAATGTTGTTTCACAATAGTAACCATTCAGTTCTGTCAGTGATGATATTTAGGGTAGCTTCTAGATCTGAAATACATTAATCACATAAATTACTTTGAATATTGTTAATACATTGTGTCCCTATGATTATGTGGTCTGTAAATCAGACTTTTAATTTGGGAGCTTAGACGATGTGAGAAAAAGGTAGTGTTTTTGCAGTTTTTGTATTAAAATGATTTTTTGGTCAAAATAAATCAAATAATCCTCCAATAGAAACACAAAGTTTAATTTTCTTCACATGGTGATATCAAGTTATTGAATATCTGTCAAGGGGTGTCCTGAAATTTAATGACAACTTTTTCTCTTAATTTTAAAAAGTTTATCATCTATGCCACTATACTCATAACAGATATTCAAGAACAGTTGAGGTCACCATTGAAGAAAATTAAACTCTATGTTTATACTTCAGAAATATTTTATTTGTTTTGACCAAAAAATGTTTTGCTATAAAAACTGCAAAAACACCCCTATACTTAGCTCATGTTCCCTACATCCCCACCTTAAGGGACCCTGGTTTGAGCTTAGGGTATAAAATAATTCACTATTTGTGTATGAATTGGTCCTAATAACCAAATACTTTCATTCTCGATACTATGATATTTTGTTTAATAGGAAGTGTGCTGTCCAAGGTTAGGTTAGTTTGCACACTCTTTATGATACAACTCAATGTCTAGAAAGTGCACATTAAATAAACATACTGTTAAGTTTAACATTTTAAAAAATATGATGCTAATTTATATATATGTTTATTTTTTCATGTATTTCGATGTATTCTGTAACCCGTTACTATTTTTTCTGTTCATATTATTTCAGAGGAAAACAGTTTGCTATGATTTCAACATAAAATTATTAGTTTTCTAAAAAATTTAATGTATCTAATTCAACCTAGAAATTATATTTTACCTGACAATTAAACAACCAACAACTTGACAAACAAAAAGTGTTAAATATCAAAACAGATTTAATGTTTAGTGCCATAGATTCTATGTATGTATTTTAAAAATGTTTTAAATAATGATTTGCAAGAATTGTCAAGGATTGGTAGCACATGTTGGGATAGTTATATTAAAGTAAATTGAATGGCACACTCAAACATACTAACTCATATAGTCTATTATAGTTTGAAACTAAATTCTAAAAAAAAATTGTTTATCCTTAAACTACCTCAGAGTAAGTTTTCCTAAGAAAAACAAATGCACTATTTTATTAATCATATGAAACACTCTTAAAATATAAGTTTTAAAAGAAATTACTCTATCCATTTTATTTCAAATTTAAAAGGTTCCAAAATCAACCAATAAACTAGGTCCCTTTAAATATAATTTTTACTTTCTCGCTATCTTACAGGTAGAGAAAGTATTGTGATCGTCAAAAAAAAACTAACTCAATACTTTTTTATGAATCTTGACGTTTCATGACCCTCCAAATCCAAAAAAGAGGTTTTTGACTTTCTATCTGTACTTCCAATTGGAGCCTAAACTATTTAACCGATCGGGCTAAAGCTTGGTATCTAGGGTTTTCATAGGGTTGCCCCGATGGGTTTTTGGAATTGGATATCCAACCCTAAAATTAAGGGTAGTTTACTGAAGGGCAAAAAGAGATAAAGTCGATTTTCTCAAAATCAGCTCTAACGATTTTGATTAAATTTCATTTCTAAACATTTATAAATATTCCAAACATAATGGCTTCCCTCAATATTTCAGCAAAATGACTTTAAGGACTCCGGTCTGATTATAAATTATCTTTTTTTTATATCATCTCCTAAACTATTTGAGATATGAAATTACTCATCATTACCAATATGTAGGTCTCTTTATAATACAAATATTTTGTAAGAAGCATATTTTTATAAAACCAATAACTTTCAATCTATACATAAATATATATATATATATATATATATTTTTTTTTAACTTTTCAAACACAAAAGATAAAAGTATTGTAATGTCGACATCTAAAGACCCCCCAAACCCTAAAAAGTGGTGGTTGCAATGACGTCTGTATGTGTGTATGTTTAAACTTAAAACTAAAAGTAGTTTAAGAAAGGACGAAAAGATAAAAAAATAGATTTTCTCAAAATCGACTCTAACGATTTTGATTAAAATTGGTATCTAGGTGTTGATTAAGATTATAAATAAACCATATATTTTCATTTTACCATGAAAATGAATTTTAGGGTACATTACAGAAGCATAAACTTCTGTATCTACGCAACTATTTGAGATACTAAATAACTTATCATTGCAAAATTGTAGTACTATTAAAAATAAAAAACTTTTATATTAAATATATTTTAATAAATCTAAAAGTTTCTGGGATATTGGCAAATATATTGATACAATTTTGTGAGCTTTAGTTGTAAAGAGATACTATTTAAGTTTTAATGCAATAATTCTCCAATGCCATAGAGTAATTAAATATAAGTAAGTCTCTAAAAGTTTGTTGTTTTTCCTTAAACCTGTTAGGATAAATGTTTGTACAACAATTATATATATCCATTTTAGACTCATTAGCCAATATTTACATTTTTTATTGGTCAAAATTTATAAATGAGGAATTTAATAGCAACTCGATGGCATGAAGATTTGCAACTCTTAATAAGATGTAAACAATTTTAACCGGAAGTTGAAATTTTAATACGAAGTGTTTGACCCTTGTGGACCCAACATTGATCTTTTTTATCGGTCCAAACATACAAATGAGAACAATAATTATTTTAAAACAAAATTATAAAATTTAAAACCAGGACTAAAAAAAAGTTTTTCTTAAGTATAGTGCAATTTATGCTTGGGTTTGCTAGTGTATATTATTTCGTTTCACTTATATTAGGGGTTTTGGGTAAATATCTCCATTTTCAAACAATAAAGTGAGAAAGACCGTGCAGAATTTCGTACCATTTATTTTTTAACAAGTATACAGTGTTATTCATAATGTAAAACACTCCATAGATATCACTTCTAAACAAAATTGTTAAAGTCATTAATAGAAGATGTTAGGGCTAGAATCAAATTTCCAATTTGGCCTGGAGATATGACCATATATCTTTTAAATATCAAGTTTGAATAAAACCCGACAAACTGTTTCGATTATAGTCCCAGGTATAGACAGACAAATAGACAAACATGTATACAGAAAAAATTGTAAGATTTACCTTTCTTTAAGTTAAGAGGGATTTAAAATGTCAAGCTCTATCATAACCTTAAGGTTGAAAATTTTTACAGTTGAAATATTTTTTCCATATGAAAAAATAAAAATATTTATGAAGAAAATGTAACGTTAAATTCTAATGTTATATTCACAGGGACAAGCGAGTTTCGTGCTTGTGATCCAGAAACATCCCAAACTCGTGACATACAAGGCCCAGGCCTACCACATCAAGTGCGTGTACCAGACAGGAGAAAAGAACGTGACGCTCGGCTTCAACGTCTCTATGTTGACTACCGCGGGGACGATTGCCAACACGGGCCCACCACCTAGGTGCATAATGAGGATCGTCACTAAGACAGGTCAGGAGATCAATTCAGCTGAGATAGGAGACGACTTGCAGCTACAGGTGGAAGTACAGCCATCCAGTGAGTACCAGCTTTACAACTTTATTTTATTTATATCTAATATGTGTAGCCCCAATCCTCTCTCCAAACTAATGTGGGTACAGCTAGCTAGCTATTAATTGTTATCCAATAGTGTCTTTGAAGTATTTGAACACTTGCTTTGTTTGTAAAAAGACAAGCTTTCTACATAAAAAATGGCTGGCTATATTAAAATCAAGGGAATGCATGATGAGCTAATTATGTCAGGTAATATCTCTTAGTAAGTGTAAGATGTTGGGGCCGTACCTTGACATGATATATGGTTTTAAGAAAAATTTATAAATTGGAGATGAATTCTTTCTTAGGCTAATCAAAAATTGTAGCATTTAACATATTTCATTTTTGTAGCATTTAAAATACATATTTAACTAACCATTTTTATAAATATTAGTTAAAAGCATGATACAAAAATGAGGTGGCCCAATGGCTAGATAATTTTATAATAAAGGAAATTGATAAAACTAAAGAAAGAGGAAAAATAAACTACTAAGAATAAGAATAAATTTGATGAAGAAAGCCCACCTATGGAAATAGTAAAAGAATGTGGGAAGAATCCAATGCACAAAGGTGACATCTTCTTCCTTTCTTCTGTCTTCTATAGTAGAAGTAGTCACACACACATTTTAAACACAAATATAATAATATTTCGGCATTGTTGCCTTTATCAAACACAAANAATTTGTTTCTAACAGTTTAATTCAAAATTCAAGATGGAGTAATCCATTGTTTGTGTTATTTGTTTTCTCTTCTTCTTTGTGTTTGATAAAGGCAACAATGCCGAAATATTATTATATTTGTGTTTAAAATGTGTGTGTGACTACTTCTACTATAGAAGACAGAAGAAAGGAAGAAGATGTCACCTTTGTGCATTGGATTCTTCCCACATCTTTCCTCTTTCCCTAGGTGGGCTTTCTTCATCAAATTTATTCTTATTCTTAGTAGTTTATTTTTCCTCTTTCTTTAGTTTTATCAATTTCCTTTATTATAAAATTAAAAGCATGATAGTAATTCAATTTATAACTTTTTTTTCTCTCTACTTCTTCAGCTATTTATGGTGGCTTTGCTCGCACTTGCATCGCAAAAACTATGGAAGACAATGTAGAGAACGAGTACATAGTGACAGACGAGAACGGCTGCGCCACAGACCCGACTATTTTCGGAGAGTGGGACTACAACGCTGACACGCAGACACTACAATCCAGCTTCAATGCCTTCAAGTTCCCGAGCAGTGACAACATCAGGTTCCAGTGCAACATCAGAGTTTGTTTCGGCAAATGTCAACCGGTAAGTCCCATTTCCGATGCAGGAGAATTTTTTTTTTATAGAAAGTACTTTGCCTGAAGTCTTTAAGTTTATCTTATAATGGGGAAAATAAGCACCATCTTTCATTTGAAAATCTTGCAGAACAAATAGCTTCTTGGCATATTTATTAAGAAAATATAATTGTTTTCAGATAAGAAAGAGCCTTTTAATGGTAATCCAACTATACTTGATAAAACAACAATGCAAATTTATTTTTCAATTAATTAATTTAATTTTATAAATTATCAAACACCTTAACTCAGTTGGTAGTGTGTTTGTCTACTGAGCTAATGGTCCCGAGTTCGATCCCCGGCATGGTCGAAAAATATATCAATGGTGAAATGTGGATTTACCCTTTCACAATGATTAATTAAGGGCTGGGGACAGAATGTTGTGCCTGTTTTAGTCTTAAGTTAGATTATTAGAACATAAAACTTGTTTACAGAAATTTGGTATTCTTCGATTTTAACATGTTTTTTTTTATAGAGATGAGATGCTGCTATAATCCTTAATTCCTTGAGTCCCTTGACTACTATGATATTTGTGAGATTCGAGATTTGTGATTTGTTAGAAGCTCGAAAAATCATCTCAAATACCATTATGAAAACATTGATGTCAAATAACAATTTTAAGTAATTGGTAAAAGGAATTATATATACCAGTGTAGTTGGGAGAGTAACAAAATCACAAAAAAGGACAAAATTGTATTAATATTTACTAAAAAAAAGTCATCTTTATTGTTTAGACGTAGGCTAATGGACATGAAAAACAAAATGTAATTCGTCAGTGGCACCAAAGTCTTAAGCAAATATTTTAAACTAAATATTAAATATTTTTTTCTTTAACTAAGATTGTACCTTTTTAAAGATTCGAGAATTCAAATCTGAATTCTAAAGATTTGAAAGAAAATTTAAAATTCTGACCTAAGAAACATGGGATTCGACTCTTCTCTAGTTTCTTTGACATAATTTTGATGTAAGGTGCAGAATATAATTTCTGCGGCTTCTTCTTCTCTAGGTGAACTGTCGCGGGTACAACGCATTTGGTCGACGCAGGAGGGATGTGTCTGACGTGGAGCTGCTGCCCAAGAATGAAACAGAGGTCGCGGTTTCCGAAACTATCTTTGAGGGTCAGCTGAGGGAAGAAATTACCATCGAGTCCAACGCTATTCTCACCTTTGAGAGGAGAGAAGAGAGGCTCATAGATCCCACAGAAGGTATGTACCTCTCAATGAGTGGTATTTTTATGTTATATAAAAGAATATTGAAAGGAGGATATAGCGTATTGACCACTTTATCATTAAAAGAGAGCTACAGTGTTCTATATAAACACTGTTTTGGTCACGTCTTTTATTCACTTTTTGGCATTTTATATCAAAAGGACAGGCATACTTATTAGTGGTTCAGACCCCACTGTTATCAGGAGTAGCCACGTACACTGGCTTTCGTGTCGCCAGGGTGAGCAAAATTTGTTTGAACTATACCTTTCAATTTTTATTATCACTTGGAAAGTCTTTGTTGGTCAGGTATCAATATAAATACATTCTCATGTGAGGCGCTTAAGGCAGAGCTTATAAATGGTCGGTCAAATGGAGATAAAGTTGGTGAAAACGTATCACAGCACAGGTTCAATTTTAACAAGTTCAGTGACACTCCACATTGTGCCTCTGACTGATGATACCTAGGACATATTCAATAGTTATTTTATTCTTCAACCAAATCTCACATAACGGGACATTATCTGTTTGTGTTGCTCAGCGCCAGACCTGCAGCGCGTGGAAGACATATGCGTGTCGATGATCGGTTTCATCATTGCGCTGGTGATCACTGCCCTGCTGGCCCTCGTGGCGGTTGCTGTGGCAGTCTCGTGCTGGTTGATGGCCTACAGGAGGAGGCCCAATACCTCTGGACCCCTCCCCCATCCGGCAGAGTTCCCCAATCCGCTCTTTACGACACCTGAGCCTGTCACCGAGCCCTCGCCCGACTATCTCTCCTAGTAGACTCAAAAATAAACCAAATAATGAGACTTTAGAAATATTTTTACAAAATACATCACAGAATGATGTTTAATTATGATTCAAGAAAATGACTGTTTTTTTGTGTGTTTATTTCATTTCTCAACCCAAATCAATTACATCAATTAGTGAAATGCCATCATTTAGGGGCAACTACCATTATAAAAAGGTGTTTTATTTTTTTTCAAACTGGTTATACATAGCCAAATTTTGAATGTGTAGACAGAGAATTATATCATCACTCTGTTGAGAATTTCTCGGCTTTGGTTGTGATCTTGAGTTTGAAAAAAAGTAAATGCTGTAAAATAAAGTGGATATTATACTTCCTACAATGATTTTTAAATCTGACAATGGTATTAACAATTCATTTTAATGAGTGAGTTAATTTATTACATCGACCAGTGGCAATAGTGATAAAATGCATAAAGGCAGAATATCTATTTTTGTGTCAACTCTTGTCATTTATGTCATGTATTTCCTCCTATTGTTTCCACTAAGTTTTTATTTTTTGTCATGTTATGTGAATATAAAAAATACTTTCTGTGTCATTTCGATTGTGTATTTAATTTCGATGTTATTAAAAAATAAAGTGACGCAGAATGTATTTTATCAGATGAAACCTTCTCCTCCGATGGCTAACCAGTCTGACTTATGTGAGTTAGTAAACGAACAAAAAGGGATTTTAATTATGTTATTCTTTCAAAATACGATGGGTGTTGGCTAGTGTTGTAAATATAATTTAACAATAAAGTCTGATTGTAGGCTATTTATTTTCGAAGCAGTTTGACTAACGTGATGCCAATATCAAGTGTGTTTTGGAAAATTAAGAAAGGTGGTGACAAACCGCCTTATTTTGAAATGAAAGATTTTGGTGCTAAGTGAAGGAATATGCTGCCTACCCTTAGTGGCATCCTTTTAATCTTTGAAGCTTCCTTCCCTTCAAGAGTATACGATAATGACTTTGGCAGCCATTGGAGGATTCGGCTGTTTTATACGATTATAAATATAATATATTTTATAAATATGGAATGAAACTGTGAATATATGTCATTGAGAATATGTTGGATGTATGTTAGTTGAAAAAACAAATTGTAAACATCATGTACGTATTTTTTTTTTGTATGTTTTTTTTATCTATTTGATAAGAACTGGGAGCTGTGCTAATAATTTCCTTGTTAAAGTTAAGCATGACTAAGACATTTTAAAACAAAATATTAACATATCATTATGTGTATGCTTTACATAACCCTCCCAGCTCTTATTGAAAGAACTGTTGTAATTTGAATTGTGTTTAGCTTTTAAAAAAAACTTGAGAGAATTTTAAAATACTCTTGATTATATTATGTTGTAGATAGCCCACTTCTTTATTTAAAAAAAAATCTTTTGTACTGCCAAATATTGTGCTTTTTTTTCTTGTGACAAAGACCGGTTTTTTAATTTAAATTTTTTATATGTGGGTTTTTTATTAAATGTTTTAAAAATATTGTTTACAGTAAAAGACTACAAATTTAATATTTAAACGTAGAATTAGTATGTTTAAAACATAAGCTTTGACGCTAACATTTATTTTTATTAAATCAAAATTACACAAAAGAAATGTCCAAAGTTTGATTCCGAGCCATGCATACCACCTTAAACAAAATGGGACTTTATCGTATTATATTAGTTACCAATATAGATATCCAAATTCTCCAACTTGCTAGCTTAACAATAAATCCTCTTTTATTACTATTGTACATTTTAAATATATTGTTGTAAAATATAGAACCTTGAAGTAAAATTAATTCTACTAGTTATTATGATAAATAAATGTACCCTTCATTTATTTTTAAGAGTTAATATTATAAAATGATAATAGATAGTAATAGTATTGACATTTTTATATCCATTATATTCAACATTTAAAAATTCCAAAATATATTCATGGTACTCTTAAACAATAAGATCTCACCAGATATTTTCAAATGTGCTTTAGTAATATACAAAAAAAAATGTTTTAACTTTTTAATCATGGTTCATATTTCCTGTTTTTCAGAAATTATTTTTATTGAAAATTGAAGTAATAGAATTTATAGGTTCACATTATTTTATTACTAACAGGGCTGGTAACCTGAGCACATTTTAAAAGTATAATGTAGTTTTTATTAATTTTATTATAATTATTATTATTTATAAGACATGTAGAATTAATGTGTTCTTGTTAAGCCTTGATAGAAATAATGTTTTAATAATATTGGGTGTATTTATACAAGTGTTCATTTAAAATTCTAAAAAAAACCTCTTGAAAATTATTTTTCATGTTCTTGCATTGTCATTATCTTTGATAGTTGTTGTTACTAGCCAATAGCAATCATAATGAGGTGGTGGAGAAGGTGGTATGCGTGATAATAAACAAGGATATACTAATAAAACTGTAATACTCTTCAATAATGACCATGGCTGTCATAAATAACCACTTAATTAGGGTTTTCAAATTGTGATAATTATTGCTTAATAAAGAATCTGTAATAAATTATTTGTTTGATGTTTTATTTAACCTTATTCATTCTAGTCAACAAGTCGGTATTCCTAGTTGGTGCCCCATTTTATAATTTTATTTGAGTCTCAAAGTAAAATAAAAGTGTACTTTCAAAACATTTTCTCTTTCACATTTACTTTATTTTTTATTTTATTTTTTTACACAGTGAGTCTCGTTTGGTTTAGCCTTTCCTACTCATTCCTGAGCTCACTGCCAAGTGGTGTACCCTGGGGCCTCGGCAACCTGGTAAGGGGTTGTATTGAACCACAGCAGACGCCAGGTCAGGTGCAGATGAAAGACAGAAGACTGGTCAGGGCAAAAACCAACAAGATTGGAACAGGGTCTGGTAAGTTGGCTCTCAGCTTGGTGGTTCAGGAGTGTGAAGGTTGGTGACAATGAGCTAAGAAGAATTGTGGCAGGTTAGAGGAAGATGGAGGAATTTTACTAAACTGACCTGGCCACAAGCTGGAAACAGACGAGTTTTATTTTTATATATATATATTAGCACGACATCTTACTACCCATTCGGGTTATACGCTTTAAGTACTAATTACGCTAATGGATTATGAATTGGGGAGGTTGAATTAGAGGAAGTGAACCCGCATTTGCGTGGAGGGAGAGTGGAAAACCATTTAGGAACAAACACCCCCAGTTCACCCGACTGAGATTCGAACCTCGATCTCCCCGTCCTCAGCAGTCGAGCTCAACACGTCTAGCGCGTTAGCCAACTACGCCATCGAGGCGGGTAACAGACGAGTTGAGTTGAAGAGGCACAAATGTAATAAAAATATTGCTAACATTTCACCCACAAAATAAACAAAAAGCTTAAATTTTAATCAAAATGTCCAGCTTCACAGATTACAATAGGTCAAAATTCCAGGAAATAATTTTAATATTTGAATTTCATAACACATTTATGAATATATTAAAAAAATACAATAAAACCTTTTATATGATTAACTTTATTTAATCAAGACTATATTTAGACTAATTTAACTAATTTGAACACTTTTTTTATACATGTATTTTACTTTATGTCTGAGATATCCCTTGAAAGGAGAGTGAAAAACTATTTTGGAAGGAAAAAACCCCTCCGTACTCACGTCCCAGCCAGGTTTCTAACATCATACCTCACTGTCATCGAAAATCCAGACCAGACAAAATTGACGCCTTAGCCTACACTTACACATATACAAATTTGAGCACACACACGACCTAAGGAAATCTTAAACAGTCCCCAAAGTAAGACTCGTGTCTTGAAAATATTTTATCCTTGATTCTTCAAATAACTCAATAATTATATAAACTAAATACAAATGTTTAAGTCGAGTCCGCTGCTCTAAAGTTTAAATGTAAAATCTGGCAACACTGTGCATATTCATAGACAGCGACAAGTATTTCTCATCAGTTCTGACGTTTGATTAACATCTGTAGAGAATACTATATAATAAAACACAATTATAAAGACACCAACATAGATTTGGATCCACGGATTGACTGGAGTGCTTAGCTCTAAACCTGAAGTTTGGAGCTCTGGTTCAAATCCCTGCTGGTTCAATTAAGGATTAAAGTTTTCCCAGCTGTGGTTTTCCATTGTGCCTCTAGATGAATGCTGGTGTTTTTCTTTAAGCTTCACTCTATTATTCTTGTAGGCTAGACTATAAAAGTGTACACTAGTACTGAACTGTACTAAAGAAACCAACAAAATGTATAGAAACATCCAGTAAAGAGCTACACAGAATTGTGGATATTAAACAAAATAGTCTAATATATTAAATTATAACTCAGCGTTATAGAACAAACATAAAAAAAATCAATTGTCTTCCTAAGTATGAAAATAACTCCATCCCCAAATTGTCAGCTAGCAGTTTTACATACAGCCTTCTCGATAAGCAACTCTCAATACTTTCCAGAGAAGCGGGAAGCAGAACTAATAGGCGATTCAACAAACTATTGTCCTGCAGTGCTGAAGGAAATAAATTGCGTTTTACCACTTCTGACAATGTTTGAAACATTTGACCAGAAAAGTACACTAACCAGACAAACTATTTTTACTAGGATAGATGTAACGTGAGCTTTCTATTCACAAAGAGGATATAAACATAAAAGCTGCAACTTAACTTCATCTTCACAGTGGGCCTAAATAATACAGATTATTTATTTTCAAAGCAAATTTTACTAATGAAAAATACAAAATATCACTTAAGGATTTGACCTTTCATTTTATATATACTCAGTAAGGTTTTTTGTTTTGTACACGTGAATGCGTGCCTTATTCTAGCGCACTTGATGGAATTAATATGAATTTTCAAAACTCCGGAGTTATGTAATGAAATAGATTTTCATTTAGTTATTATATTAATCAAACGTTCCCACCCTTAACATATTTCAAATTAATGAATAGTTTCAGAACATAAAGCTATATGTATCCAGATATGTTAGGAAATCTCCTCACACATTTGGATGATTTTTTTAATGACGATTCTCTGACGTCAGCTTATATTTTCCATAAAACGTCCCCACATCCTAAATTGCAAACACTTGTGAAATATAACCACTTCGAAAACACTCTCTGTTTCTCTCCCTCGCCTCTAGAACGAATGGAGCATGGTGCAACAAAAGAAAGAAATAAAGAAAGAAAGAACATCCTAGAATTATTTTTTCTTGAAGATATACTCAAAAAGAAGGCTCCTCTCCCCGATCGTTCCCTAACCCAACACAGGAATGGTCTCATTAATATAAACTAATTTAAAATCTTCTCTCGTCGAACAACCTTATAGAGGAACGATACACGATGCGTTAAGCTGCCCTATCGTGTGTGCAGATAAAATTATTCTGAATAAACTGGATTTAAATTAATAAAAAATAAATTTCAACAAATTATAGTATTTTATATAAATAAATAATATCAATACCAAACCCATATAATTATCGCGGCGAACTTCAACCCAGGGCTCCCAATGAAGAGAATCGTACAATCCCCTACAATCACATTTCACGGTTTGACTCGACAACGCGGGACATCTATAGAAGAACTCCCCAAAGAGTACAAAACATCGCTCTTCAACTAGACTTGACAACGCGGGATATCTAGAGAAAGACTCCCCAAAGAGTACAAAACAATCGCTCATCAACTAGACTTGATAACGAGGCGCTTCACCAGCAAAGTATAGCGCTTCAGTTATTTTACAAATATCCTGTATGTACCCAGCCTTAGCACTTGGATTTTGGTAAAAAGAACATCTTTAGTGAGATTCATTGAAATTTTGCTAATAAATTAAATATATATGGTAGTACTTTGCTTATGATACATGTGTTTAGTAATTACTATATTAGTAACTACCATATTTGTTTTATAACAAAAGTATGTGTTCCAAGAGAGTACAAAATGGCTTACCAGCAAAGCTATAAAATATTAAAAATAACTGTCCAGTAGGTTTGAATGTGTAAAACTTGCCTATTACAAATCCTATTTATAATACGAGATCTGAGCTAAATCAAATTAAATTTTTTGCTGCCAAAATAACTTTAATATTCAGCTATTTCATCTAATTTGTCACAAAACTAACAAAAACAGATTCATAAAATATAATAGCTCTGACTTGAAACCATGAGTGGTTGAAACCAAACTATCAGAGAAATCAAAGGTTTGACAATTAACGTGACGTTGAGGGACTCGCCCTTCAAGTGCGCATGCTGCTGCTTAGACCTTCCCTCTCTCTTTGACGCTGGCTGCTTTCTTTCTTGCTGGCGTCGGTCAGTACGAATAGTCGACTACGACTGCGTTCTTAGTTCGAGTTGATTATCTTTCTCCGTGGCTCATATATTTTATTTTGTGATATTTTTGTTCTCATTATATTTAATTTAGTTATAATTTCGTATCACGTAGGGTATACAGAAATGCCTCGGACGCGATCATAGTGCCCAGTGTTTGGTGCGCCTGAAACCTTTAAAGATAATACGTGGATGTTATTTAAATATACGACAAGAACTTTTAAGAGAAAACAAACAGGAATCTGGTTTGGTTGATGTGTGTTCGCCATTAATAAAAGATCTCAAATGCTTATGGGAACAAAGTTAAATTTATATTGTAACGGACCAACAAGTATTACATAAGATAAGAGGATACCATATATCAAATATCGTAATATTAAGAAGCCTTTGAAAAGAGAATGTAAATTATATTCTTCAAAACAAGTTGTATCATTTAGAGAATCAGCGTAGAAAAATCTGTTCGTTGTTTAATTATGTAAATTCAAGGACTTTTTAATATGTACTTGCCAAGTTAAATTACATGTAGCTGAAAGAGTTTTTTTTAACTAACCAAAGGACATTTCGAATAATTATAATGGGGAATATTGACATTAAAGCAAGCAAAATGCTTGAAAAAGGATTGCAATGCAAAGAAAAGGCAGCAGAAAGAATTCAAAACCCTCAATTGCAATACAGTGAAGTAAAAACATCTAATAGACTTTCTCCTTCTGTTATGCGACCCATTTTGAATTCTTCAAGTTCTTCTGATGAATCTGAAGATACTGAATATAAACAATGTGAAATGGAAAACACAAATATAAGTCAAGATTCTCTTTCTACTTCACAAATGAGAACTAAACTTCTAAATGTAGCACAGGCTTGCGACAGAACTGGTGTTTCTGATAGAGCAGCAGCAATTATTATAAGTGCAGCTTTAAAATATATCGGATTAATTACCAAAGACGATTCTTCTAAAGTAGTTGATCGTAGCAAAGTCAGAAGAGAAAGAATAAAAACCCACAGTGACTTGAAAAGGAAAAATGAGGGAAAACACTCTTCACCGGAATATGGGATATACTTTGATGGCCGAAAAGATAAGACTTTAATTCGGGTTAAGGAAGAAGAAAGGGTAGCTAGAAAGACCATAACAAAAGAGCATGTTGTTCTACTTTCGGAACCAGGATCTATATAACTTGGTCATGTCACTCCTATATCTGGCAGCTCTCATAATATTAAAACAAGCATATTAACTTTTTTAGAGAAAAATGTTGATCTTTATAAGTTGCAAGCTGTTGGTTGTGATAGTACAGTGGTTAATACAGGTTCTGAAAATTGTATCATAAGACAAGTTGGGTTTTCTATGGAACACCCTTTATAATGGTTTGTTTGTTCACTACATACAAATGAATTACCATTACGTCATCTATTGCAACATTTGGACAGAAAAACTACTGTACCAAAGGGGTACTGTGGATAAATTGGAAAAAAGTTAGAATTTTGCGAAAATATGCCTGTAATAAGCTTTGAAAAGATAGAAATAACTTTGCCTGATGTTGCCCTTGATGAACTTAGTACATATCAACGATATATTTACGAAATGTGTACAGGAATTTCAAACGGAAATATCTCATTAAGCTTGTCACGAAATGATCCAGGGAGTCATTCCAGGTGGTTAACGACAATTAATTGAATTTTGAGCTTATATGTTTCAACAACAAAAAAACATCTGGGAAATTGAAAGTTTTAACAGAGTGTGTTATTAGAGTGTACGCATGCGCATGGTTTGATATTAAATCTCAGTCATCTTGTCGGCATGTGAGTCAACACTTTTACAGTATAATAAAAAAAAATCGATTTCTGCCGAAGAGTTAAAGAACCTAATAGATCGAACATGGAAAATAAACTCATAGTTTTGTCATCCAGACAATATTTTGTTGGCAATGTTGGCCGACAGCCGAAAACACGTGAAATAGTTGGGACTTCAAATCATTTTAAAATGTAAACAAATAGCTAAAATAAAACAAAATGTTTGTGAATTTAAAATTCCTACGTTAAATTTCAAAGCCAACGACTATATAGATCTAATTGACTGGCATTCAGTTACACTTACTGAACCACCACTTACATTATCTATTTCTGTTAATGAACTTAAAACGATGATTTTGGACGGTCCTGTTGAAATTTATATTTTAAGATTTCCGTGCCATTCACAAGCTGTACAGTGCAGCGTCAAATTAGTTAGTGAAGCTGCGGTGTGTTGCAACGACGTACAAAATGGATTCATAAGATCAAGAATAGCATCTAGAGTTGCATTATCCAAATTTGAAACCAAAAGACAATATCTCAAAGTTCTATGAGGCAATTAACCTAAATTTTTAAAGACAAAGGGTGGGAGGGCGACGGAACTCGATATGCAGCCATCTCCACGTGGTGAATTCTGGGTTGTTTTCACACAGAAAACAAGTGAATAACTGCATGAAAAATTAATAAATAATTAAACTTTATATAAATTTCTATGGCAAATTGCAGCCAAAGATTACGTTGTAGGAAGTTCAAATTTCACACAGATGATTACACTTATAGGTAGCAGCTTCTACGCATATAGGCTAATAAATTGAGTTAAACTTATTTTACAAGCTTTTCACTCCACCCTGTCCAGCTCTTGAAGTTGGTCAAGAATACATAATTTTTTCGTTGACGCATGCGGCATGCTCTTAAACAGATGCATAGTGTAGACTTCTTTGTCTTTTGTCCTTAGAAAATAAGGAAATATTGAGAACGACCCAAGAAGAAAAGAAAATGCTCAATACGCTTGAAGGCCCCCGCCCCATACACATGCATACATGTCTTTGTGCTTGTTAGTCCATAATTGATGACTACACACGACCATGCGTGCATGACACCCATGGGTAAATAAGCAGCCGTGTTTTAACTGTCGATAGATTTGGTAAAAATAGTCTGGTTTAAGAAGAAGCTCGTATTTGCTATCTTGCTAGTGATAAACACTGATAAAATCCAGTAAAAAATATGTATCTTCATTGTTGACACTGCTAATAGTAGCTCTTAAACAGTCAAACCCATTCACGTTCAAACTTGCATTTCCCTCACCATAACATGAATGTCAATCATTGTCCGAATATCAAACCGGTTTTAAATCCATCATGTAAGAGCTTGGCATGTCAATCACCTTCATGCACGATCATTTTCGTATGTCAATCGCGATAATTATTGTCATGTATGCATGATCAGACAAAATTATAATGTTTCTTATATTTTAGACTCTTGTAATTTATCTGGAGTTGTGTCAAAAATGTATACTTAAGAAATTATATATATATATATGGATGGATGGATATATATATATATATATATATATATATAGATAGATAGATAGATAGATAGATAGATAAAATATTACAATACTTGTTTTTAAAATTATTATCTGATGTTACACTTACGACGTTCACATTTTATTCTGTAATTCCAATTAATCCGGATGACGGTGACTCTGGTGTTGTAATGTTACTGACATAATATCTTTCTTTTTTGAATTTTTAAATTAAATCACCCATGGGTGTCGTTCGAGAGCACGGTAGAATTCTGTGAGACCAAACTTTTCATCAGAATGCAACAGCCGTCGCAATAAATACATGGGTGAAATAGCACAGACTACAACAATGACTCACCCGCCTCGGTAGCGTAGCTAGCTAGCGCGCTATTCATGTTGAGCTAGACTGCTGGGGACGGGGTGATCAAGGTTCGAATTTCGGTCGGGTGAATTGGGTGAGGGGGTGGGGGGTGTTCCTAAATGGTTTTTCACTCTCCATCCAAGCAAATGCGGGTTCACTTGCTATAAACTCAACCTTCCCAATTCCTAGCCCTTTAGCGTAATTAGTAATAACTCGAGCGGGTAATAAAACGTGGTGCTTAGTAATAATAATAATAATAATAATAATAATAACAATAACTCCTCACCTTCAAGGTCAACCTAGGTGAAAGAGGGAGGTGTGGTACCCAAAGTAGACCAACAGATGGCAGCACTAACAGACGAGTTTTTGTTTTTTCTCTCTGCTGATTGTTGGTTTGGGATTGAGTGAGCGGGAAAAGAGGGGGAAGTGTGGAGGGAGAGATAGAAGAACCAGGATTCAGACCCGCGCCTGCCGTCAACTGAAGTCAGTTGTAGGCGACAGGAAGTGACAGTCGGTGCTGCTGTGTGTATGTGTGTGAACATGTGTGTGGTGCACCGCGCTGGGGACGGACATATGTGAATTCGATACTCGAAAACGTAATAATTTTACATATATATTTAATCAAACAAATCTGTGTTCAACAATAGCGTATCTATAATCTACCTGTTTGGCAAAGATTTCAACTGGAAATACTGAATATTACCTTGATTATGTTTATATTATATATTTTATAACCTTGTTGTATTTATGTGTAATATAGATAATTTTGGTTTGCTTACTTTATAACAATATAGGCCAAAATATCCCTCAACGTGTAATTGGGGATTTCTGCACCAGGGAGTTTACTCATAAAGTATAAACCTCAAGTCAATAGCTTTTTTTCATGCCACGTGAAGATTACATTTCAACCCAACCGAGATTCGAATCAGCCTCATAGTTTATTATTATTTTATTTTAGTATCTTCATGGTGGGCTTCACAAGTCTCTTTAACACAGCCAAATATGCCGCAAAAAATTGATAAAATTATTTAGTTTTAGAGTATTTTTCCTGTCTAAACTTTGAGACGCCTTCAAATATTATCTCTGTCAACAAAGCTTTAGTTTTACCTGGCTTGTGAGTCATAAATGGCCTCTTATTACTATCAATATTATTGTATTAAGAACCAGCATATAAATAGTCTCGAAACTTAAAAGTGTTAGAGCCAATTTTGCAACCCCATTAGCATTTTATTTTATATTTTTGTTGAAAAACTATTTGTATTATCTGGATTAGAATAGGCCTATGTGTGTTATAAAATAAATCTCTTTTAGGACCTTCCCTAATATTTTAATTGCTACAAAAACAACTTTAACATGAGGTTTATTGAGGTTTAACTAATAAATCATAAGGATATGCTTCGTAACCGTGCTGACAGAGGAGGCTTAGGCCCCCATTTTATATTTGGGGAAGAGCGGCTGGCACTATATTAAGGCCCACTCCCAAAATGTCCCACGTGTATTCAAAACCCATTTATAAAAAACTATATTTAAAATTACTGTTTAACCACTAATAACCCACTTCGGTGATCGCATGGTCTAAGGTGTCACTCTTACAAGAGACTGGACTGTCGATGGTGGTAAAGTTGGGTGTACTGAAGGTGGTTTTTTGTAAATGGTTTTACACACTTCTCCCCCCCCCCCCACGCAAATGCGGTTATATTTCCTCTAAATTCAACCTTTTACATCTCTAAGACATTAGAGTAATTAGTAGATAGGCGTATAACCCTTCCGGTCAGTAAGACGTGGTGCTAAAAATAGCTACTAATAGAATTAACCTATATTTATAATAATGGGAAATTATATTAATTTAAGTAGTCTCATACAACAACGAAAATAAAATTAACCATCATAAAAACCTGCTCCCCTTAGTTTGTAAATGTTAAGGGGGGGTTGAAGGTGACGCAACTAAAGGCCAGTGTTTTTGCAGTTTTTATGAAAAATTATTTGTTTGGCCAAAATAAATAAAATATTGCTCCATTATAAACATAAGAGTTTAATTTTCTTCACATGTTGATATCAACAGTTGTTGAATATCTGTCATGCTGACAGTGGCATTAGATGAGAAACTTTTTAAATTAAGAGAAAAAATTGTCATTAAATTCAAGACACCTTTGACAGATATTCAGGAAGTGTTGATATCACCATGTCAAGAAAATTAAACTCTTATGTTTGTACTGGAGCAATATATCATTTATTTTGGCAAAAAAAAAGTTTTGCTATAAAAACTGAAAATGAGTGACCTTGTCTCGCGTGCCCTTCCATCCCACCTTATGTAAAGGAGGTCTTACGTTAAAGCATGCTACAAAAGAGTCGTTGAAAATAGTCAGAAGTGCACCCCCTTCTTCCTTTTATATTATCTAAGAGGGTTTCGAAAGGGGCCATTTTTAAATTGCGTGAGGCTTTTTTTTTTTAATGATGTTCGATCCCCTCCTACTTCCACGTAAAGAATTGTTTTATCTCCTTCTCTCTATCATACTTTTTTTTTTACGATTTGGTAGGTTAGATTATTTTAATCTTTTGATTATTCTTAGACATAATGATTGGTAATAAAGCGAGTGATATGAGATTTTAGAATACAATTGCAAAAAAAAAACTGGTTTTGTCTCATCATAAATATTGATTATATGACCTTACGTAAGATAGAGTCTGACCCCGCCCCCCACCTCCCCTCCAACATAGTATAAAAACGTAAGAAAATACTGACCCTCTTCTCCCCCCCCCAAAAAAAAAACAACCTTACGTAATTAAAGAACAATCTCCAAAGACTGTACAAATCTTAATATGAACCTTTTTTTCTTTACGTTGAATATATTACATTCTAAGACAATCATTATGTAAATTATTAATCAATTTTATTTATATAACATTATTATTATTATTATTATTAGCACCGCGTCTTACTACCCGTTCGGGTTATACGCACTTACGCTAATGTGCAATGGTAGGGTGAATGTGAGATGAAATGGAGGACCTACAGTTTAACGTGGAATCCGAACCACGGTGGAGACCTGGCATTCCTCACATTCACTTTATATAACACTTATGTTTTGAAAGCATACTTTAAAAAAATTTGTCTCCTCAATACGGGCTTTGGGTGTTTAAAAAAACGGTAGGTTTTATCAAAAATTACTCGGGTTTTAAATTATTGAAATGATTCGTTACCTCTGAAAAGATATTTTAAAGTTAAAAAAATGCCAATGCTTGACTATTAAAGACTTTTAAAAAACAATTTTTATATATTTATACGTCATGTCCTATGATCTGCAGCTGCCACTTTTGATAAATAGTATCAATTCTTATTAAATAATATTATACGGTAAGAACTCATTCATCCAAACTAATTGGGACTGAAATGAAGCTCGAAACATACGAAACCATTTCAAAGTTGAAGTAGAAGATAAGATTTTTGTTGCAGTCACATAACAAACACTACCTTTAATTTTTAGATTATCCAGTAAGTGCAACTAGGTAAAGAGAAAGTCGTAGAGAGAAAAAACAAATATAATATTTCTGCTAAGGTTATTGTAGATCTCGAAGTAGAAGCACAGGAGATTTTTTTTAGCTCCAATTTCAACCTCGTTTACAAACTGTGTAAGCTCCGTATCCTTATAGTCCTTAAGTCCGTATACATCCGAATTTTGTTCACTCCCCCCATGTTCTTAATGATTTGATCAACCAAATTCGTAGAAATAAAACAATTTCAGCAAATTCTATAAAAACAATAAACATTTGATTATTTTCTAGCGTCTACAGAGTCATAATTATTAAGGACTTATACGGACAACGGACATTACGGATACGAAGTATGTAGACATTTAGAAACTTAGTACACCCCTACAATTAGGTGATTGTTTTTGTTTGTTTTGGTTTTCAGTCATCTGGGAAACCAGATTCGGAGAAGCAAAAGCGCTTCAACAAAAAAGACCTAACCTGAAACGTAACCCCACTTGACCATGAATCAGGACGAGAAGGTGGAGAGCATGATCGGGGGTAAGGAGAAACCTCCGGAAACGATCCACAAATCGAAACTGTCGCTCATCCTCGACATGTCCGACGATAACGACGCGGTCAAGAACAACGACAAGGTAACGGACAGGAACGAAGAGAACCGCCGCCTCCTGAGTACCCCACAGAAGAAGATCGTGATCGTACCCGCAGGGAGTTTGAACACGAACGGTCTAAAAAAGGCGGCAAACGGTAGTAACAGGAGTTTAGGGGGTGACGGGGTGAGCAGTACGTTACCCGGTGGCGGAAAAGTGAGTAACGTCGCTCAGGAACTTAGGGCTGTGTTGATGACCCCTACGAGTCCTGTCACCGTGTCCAGTCTCAAGTCCCTCAGGATGGAGGACCCTGCCACCACTGCCGCTGCGCAGAAGGAGCTGTCTGTCCCCATCTCACAACCCGCCAATTGGAGAGGGTCCTTCCACATGTCCGATGCCGCCATCCACAGGAATATGTCCATGCGCTCTCTGGCGTCCATAGGCATGGGGTCCACCGACGGGAGAAAGGTTACCATTAGGAGGGTACCTACCTCCCCCTCCGAGCTCCTCAACATCGTCACGTGAGTTTCCACTTTTTATAGTGTATTAACAGTCTGGTGACCTGGTGGTCTAGGGGTAAGGTGTATGACTTCTGTTCTGGGGTCCAGGGTTCAATCCTCGGTCCCAGCACAGATTTATCTGAGTACCAAACCCTTCCTTCACCTCTGACAAGACATCTTGTGAATGTGAGGAATGCCAGGTCTCCACCGTGGTTCGGATCCGACGTTAAACTGTAGGTCCTCCATTTCATCTCACAATCACCCTCCCATTACATATTAGTGTAAGGGCGTATAACCCGAATGGGTAGTAAGACGTGGTGATGATGATAATAATAATAATGTATTATCAGTGTCGTAACTGCCCCGTGGTGGAATGGTCAGTGCACCTGGCGACGAGCCTAGGAGTCCCAGGCTCGGTTCTCGACTGGGACCTTGGGTAGTTTTCCCGTGAGGGGAATTACCCCAATGGTTACCAGGTGTAACGTTCTGGATTTACGTTACCGCGATGGGCGCCTATTGAAGAATTAATACACTTTTCATTTTGACATGTTTTTTATTGCTGAATCAGTTAAATTAATGCGAAAATAGATCATGTCGAACTATACGCGGGCTAGCGCGGACAGGTGTTGCTAGACGCCAAGTGAGTTCTCTCCCAACTCCCAACTCCTACTGACCACTGCCTACTCCCTACTCCTACTGACCACTGACTTTAAGTTGCACAATTCTTTGTATATATTCTTTGCTCATGGAAGCTTCGAGAAGGTTTAGTTTAGAAAAACAAAATACAAGACAAAAACATCTCGGTCTTACTAGAAGCTTCGAGGGCCGGAAAATGACTCAAGTTACATTTTAAAATCTCTCTTCGAACCTTCTAGAAAAGGAAGTTATTATTTGAAATATATATATTGTCAACCTGACTTTACTAATGTCACGTGCGTGACGTCACTGTTCAGTGGCGTTTGCCTTCTTAGAAGAAGAAGTGCTTTAAGCGCCATTTAATATACTATATAATTTAAATGAAATAAGATATGTTATAAAATTAGGATGATATTCTTGTCAATGCTTTCACATACTTTTCAGGGGCAAATCAATTACATTACACAGGGTGTGGTTAGTTAGGCTTATGTTAGCTTTAGGAGTGTTCACTGGTTCCACACCATCCTATCACCATCGGGCCTCATTGGGACATGGAAATAGCCTCCATGGAAAGGATGTACAATTAGTACATTCGGGCATCCCCTGGACAAAGGTACATTAGTACTGGCTAATCTTTCCACTGCTGATCTATGAGTGATGTAGCAAAGACATGCAATATTATTACTATACCAGTGTCGTGGAGTGGAGTGCATCCAGGATAAGCAGAGGTTTTTTGGTTTTGTTTTTTGCCTCTTGCTACCCACTCAAGCTATACGCATGTATATTAACTACGTAAATACTCCCTTCAGTGGTCGATTGATCTAGGCAGGGGTTGGCAGTCCATGGCCCGAGAACCGTGTCCAGCCCACCGACCAATTTTATCCAACCCACCAAACAAACAATTGTATTCATAAAAATAAACTATTAATTAATTATTATATGAGAAATATTAGATTGAGATTTTTTTTCTTCACTCTAAAAATTATTCTAAAATTTATTTAAAAAAACCATAAGCCCCCGATATAAAAAAAGGTTGAAAAAGGTATGTGTAAAAAATAATTTAGTGTAAATTTATCCACATATGCTGGAGGTAACGAGGAATACCATTTAGGGGAATAAAATCACCCTTAAAACATACGGACGCGCTTCGGTGGCTGCATGGTCTAACGCTATACTCTCGTGTTTGAATAGACTGCCTATGACGGGGAGATCGAGATTCGAATCGCGGTCGGGTGTACTGAGGGTGGTTTTCACAAAATTGTTTTCTACTCTCCTTCCACGCAAATTCGGGTACACTTCATTTAAATATAACCTTCCTAGTCCCTAAAACTATTAGTGTAATTAGTACGTAAGCGTATAACCCAAAAGGGTAGTAAGACACGGTCCCAAAAAATTAGCACACCGCCGGAATTCCAACTCCGATTTTCATGTCACCGGTAGTCCAGTTTAATGCGAGAGTGACTCGTTAAATCATACGACCACTGGTGTTGACTGATAGCTTGTTATATGTTATCCCCACTCTGTCCCCATTTGACCAACCATATATAGGCTTTGCTATACATATACATAATTACTTATCTCACATGGGAAGTATGTCCGTTGATATCTTGCCAATGATTGTTCTACTAAAGGTTGAGAACAATTCACGGGAACAGTTTCAACCAACTCTGTTTCCTGAAAACAAACCCCGACACGACACTGTGCATTACTGTTGTTTGAAGGATCACGGAGTGGCTATGTCATCGACTGGGATAGCGACCGCAAGCTGATAACTAGTCCCTATGTTCTGTCTGCCATTTATTGTTTCTTGCCTAGCAGTTCTAAACCTTGTCTATAGTCTAGTCTTGGGAGTCAACCAATGGTAGCTCAGTCGTTCGCGAACTACAACTTGTATCTCTGTCATTCGTGAACTACAAATTGTATATCTGGTTTTCGGTAGCTACAAATGGTAGCTCAGTCGTTCGTGAACTACAACTTGTATCTCTGTTGTTCGTGAACTACAACCTGTATCTCTGTTGTTCATGAACTACAACTTGTATCTCTGTCATTCTTGAACTAAAATTGTATATCTATTGTTCGTGAACTACAACTTGTATCTCTGTCATTCGTGAACTACAACTTGTATCTCTGTTGTTCGTGAACTAAAATTGTATATCTATTGTTCGTGAACTACAACTTGTATTTCTGTCATTCGTGAACTAAAATTGTATATCTATTGTTCGTGAACTACAACTTGTATCTCTGTCATTCGTGAACTACAACTTGTATCTCTGTTGTTCGTGAACTACAAATTGTAGCTCAATCGTTCGTAAACTTTAACTTTTTTTAACGCTGCATTTTACTACCCGTTTGGGTTATACGCTTATGTACTAATTAAGCTAATGGTTTTAAGGATTAGGAAGGTTTTATCTATTTTGGAAAAACCAGCCTCAGTACACCCGACTGAGATTCGAACCTCGATCTACCCGTCTCCGGCAGTCTAGTCTACTGCGAGAGTAGCGCGTTAGATTACGCGGCCACCGGAGTAGGTAAATCTATAACTTGTAGCTCAAGGGGCGTTCAAGTATTACGTAAGCACCTTAGGAGGGGAGGGGGTTCAAGCTTTTTTTTCTGACAAGGGGCAGAGAGGGGTCAGAACAATGCTTACGTAAGACAGAGAAAGACGGGCAAAATTGAAGAAGGGCGCATCGCAAGCCGCTTGGATTTCAGGCAGCCTCGGGCAGGAATTAAGATGCTGAATGGCTAAACAAGGAAGACGTGACTGTTCAATAAATTTAAATTCATTGTATACCAGTGTTAATTGTCAATTATTTCGCAAAATTAATTTACACTGCTATGTTAATAATTATCAGCAATTTACAATTTGCATGATTTTTTTGATTTTTTTATCATCGCGTCTTACTATCTGTTGAGTCTATAGGCAAAATTGCATGAGAAAAAGCATGGTTATTCATGTGAACAAATGAAAAAAAAGTTGACAAATATCACGTAAGCAAGTGGGGGGAGGGGGGGGTGGCAGGCATTTGCTTATTTTTGCTTACAGGAGGTGGAAGGGTTACAAATTACGTAATACTTGAACGCCCCCTCAGTCTTTCGTGAATTATAGGATGTACCGTAGCTCTGTCACACTTCACCTAAATATTATTATTATTATTATTATTACTTCTACCCGTTAGGGTTGTACGCATTTACGCAAATGTTTGCTGGTAGGATGATTGTGAGATGAATTGGAGGACCTACAGTTTAACGTGGTATCCGAACCACGTTGGAGACCTGGCATTTCACACATTCACAAGTTGTGATTAATACACGTCTTGTCAGAGGTGAAGGAAGGGTTTGGCAATCAGATAAATCCGTGTCGGGACCGAGGATTGATCCCTGGACCCCCAACACAGAAGTCTGACACCTTACCCCTAGACCACCAACTCACCCATCTTACAGTTAAGTCGCTCACCAGCTCATGATCTACACCACAGCCGTCACCACACTAATGCCAGTGATATTATATACTCACCATCTTCGGTGGCTGCGTACTCTAAGTCGAAACTCTTGCAGTAGATTAGACTACCGATGGCGAGGATATCGAGGTTCGAATCTCGGTTGGGTGTACCGAGGAGGGTGTTTTTTTCTCTCCCTTCATGCAAGTTGGGGTACACTTCCTCTAAATATATCCTTCCTAATACCTAATATCACTATCGTAATTAGTACATAAGCGTATAACCCGAACGGGTAGTAAGACGCGTCGATACTTTTTTTTATATAATCATTGATATTGAGACCAGAGACAAGTAAGTGCATTAGCTTTTCTGAACAAGGGAAATTTAAAATAATAAAATTAACTTTCTTAAACTCAAAAAGGTGTGCCATTGGAAGCGTAAAGGCAAACCCACACATGCTCTGATTAATATTCGTTATTTTTCATGAATGTGGTAACCGGAATGCCCATGTTCAATTAGTAATGTCAAATTATATGTCCACACGTACACTATATTCGTTATTCTTAGACGAACGTGCTGTCACACCGTGAGAAAGACAAATGATTGTGTATAACATTGGTTCTCAAACTTCTTAATCACGTGGACCCTCTAACCAGGGAACAGCTGAATCTAGGACCCCTTGATGTAGGATAAATGATTTAAAAAAATGTTAATCATAAATGTATAGTAGGCCCTATATTATAGCGATAAATTAGTCATAATATAATTTTTAATGTAAATATAGTTACAATATAAATGAAAGTAAATATAGGTCTAATATATACGATATTGAATATAATATATAACGATATTGAATTTTGATAGTGTTTTGTCAATGGCGTCAATGGTGACATTTTTTAAGGCGTAATTTCATATTTATAATTTATCTTCCTTAATTCTATGAACCTTAGGGTTTGTTCCACTGCCCCTGTAAATAATAAAATCAATTATATTCAGTTGATGTTATTTTACAATAATCATAATTTAAAAAAAAAGCATAATAATATGCTTAAAAGTAGACAAAAGTAAAATGAGGTTAAGCTATATTTTTTTTATTTAACCCCTTTATGTGTTATTGTTAAAAAATATATTTGAAAAACGCGCGCCAAAAATAGTCAATCCTATCACAGTTTTATAAACTTTAAAAATTCTGGGAAGCTGACAATTAAACAAGGCCTAGCTTACATTAATATTAAGTTGTTTTAAAGATTGTACAAGTATTGCCAGATAAATATATAGGCCTATAGGAATTCCAAAATAAATTATTTAAGTTACATGTTGATCTCTTGTTTTGAAACATTTTGCCAGAATGATTGACTGCTGAATAAACAAAGAATGTGGGGAATGCCAGGCCTCCACCGTGGTTCGGATTCCACGTTAAACTGTAGGTCCTTCATTTCATCTCACAATCACCCTACACCATTACACATTAGCGTAAGTGCGTATAACCTGAATGGGTAGTAAGACGCGGTGCTAATAATAATAATAATAATAATAAACAAAGAAATTACATAACATTTTAGAAAACATTCTAACAAGTTGAAATTCTAATTTAAAAAATAAATTACAGCTACGCGTCAAAAGGAGCGCGATATACGCAGGGATACCAAAGATCATGTCAAACATGTTTGCATATGTAGAGAAATTATTAAATATATACTTATATTATATAAATATATATATATAATATATATATATATATTGCACTAATTAATTTACTTATATCTGTAAAGTATTATTCTCAAACAAATTTTACTGAAGATCTTTTAACTTGTAAATAAATTTCCTTTCGAGAGAGATTTTCACACTAGAAAGAGAAATTAACCGTTTAACATTATGTAAATAAACCAAGAACAAACCATACTAGTTTTATTTAACAGTTGTGAATGTTTTATTCCATTTTCACAAAATATATAATACTTTCATTCCATATAAAAAGCTAGTTTAACTAAAGTGCGCGATAAAGGACAAGTCGTATGTGCCCCTTAGCAATAAGGGGTGGAATTGTACACTTAAAGAGAATCCAGACACCATCAAAAATCACTTCCGGCCTTTAAGCTGACACCATTACAACTTTAAAGTGCACATGGCTTCCAAGGTCTACCGACTATACAGACACGGCCTAGGTGGAACAATGTTCGCTATTCCCTATGCGTGACAAATATTCGTACATAGACATGATCCCCCTCCCCCCCACATACTTGCGTGATTCATAGTGAACATCAAAAAATCTTAGATGAATAACGCATGTGTGGAGCTGCCATTACTCATAACAAAAAAAAAAAAAATTCTCGTATAACTCGAACTGGTAGTAAGCCGCGGTGCTAAAAAAAATTTTCTTTTTATTTGCACTTCCTTTCTCAGACAATCGTTTACTGTCACGTCGCCTTGTAGCTAGCTCACTTTAAACTAGATATCTTCAAGAAGGCTAAATAGTTTGTTCAGTTAAGTCAGGAGAATTGTTCATTTCGAACAATTCATTCGTCAACTAAGAAATGAATCCATTTTAGAAGATGATTAGTAATTTTTTTCTGAAATAAGAAAATTTAACTATTTAAATGAGTTCCAATAAAGCAATGACAGCGATCTTTAATCTCATCATGTCATACGAGTTATTACACTATATACACCGTCAAGACGAGGAAGAAACATTGCTTGAAGACGCTCAGTTTAATCTCATCGTGCCATACGAGTTATTACAGTATATACACCGTCAAGACGAGAAAGAAACATTGTTTTAAGAGGCTAGCTAATGTCTGGTGCACGTGAGTTTGAACGTGGGCTTAAGACTTGCGGACTATTGAGACGGTTTGCAATTGGATAATATGAACATAGGGGCTCTTAAAAGGCGAGAAGACAGATTGGTGAAGTAAGCTTTGGAGACAACCTATCTACGGAATTTACCTGCGCTATTTGCGTCAAACCATCCAAAGAGTACTTAAACCTAAAATGCACTTGAGCGCTACTGCCTTGTCGCAGATGGAGTTTGCTCTTTGTTTTGTCAATACTTTTAACGTTCCTCAGTGTCGTGTCTTGTAACTAGGGTAAGCAGAGCTTCTTAAACCTCTATTCCGGCACTTTACCTCAGATGGTAGCATGCCTGTCTATTGAGCTCAAGGTCCCGGGTTAGATTCCTCTGGCATGGCTGAAAAATGTATCATTGGTTAAATGGGAGTTTCCCTTTTCACGGTGATGAATTAACGGCAGGGGGCTGGATGTTGTGTCTGTTCTAGATTTAAGCTAGTTTATATCTCATGAGCTGATATACTAAGTCGGTTCAGAAATAGCACGACAAATACCTCAAATAAATAACATATATATATATATAGAGAGAGAGAGAGAGAGAGAGAGAGAGAGAGAGCAAGAGAGAATGAGTTCACCGCCTCTTACTTCCCGTTCGGACTATACACCTCTGTACTAATCACGAGAATGTATTAGGGATTAGGAAGGTTAAATTTAAAGGAATTATACCCGTATTTTCGTGGGGAGAGAGTGTAAAAGTATTTAGGGAAAACCATCCTGAGTACACCCAGCCAAGATTCGATCTCCGATCTCCCAGTCATCGGCAATCCAGTCTAATGCGATAATGACTCCTTAGTGTTGAGACCATACGACAAACTAAGCGGGAAGTAGACAAATTAATATATTAAAGTATTAACATTGTTGGCCGAAAAGAGTGTTTATATTCTCCAAGCCCTTTCAACCGTGTTCTTACTGCAGGTCGGAGATTCAGATAAAAACATTTGGAGTCATTCGGATATCCACGTGAGAAACTCTGCAATAAACAATGGTTCGTAATACCAAAGGTGACAAGGATGACGTCATACCTGCATGAAGTCCCACCTCTATGATGACACGTCACACGGGGAAACTGCACCCAATATCATTGCTGAGGAAATTGCGGTTCTAATGGAGAAAACCTTTATTTTAGCTCTCTCTCTCTCTCAGTTCACTGTTGCAAAATCTCCTCTATCTTATTTATGTCCGAATGGGGTGTGCTGGGGTAAGAAGGAGCTACTGGCAGCCTCGACTAACCAACGTTGCAAAACTTGTATTATATCTGAGGGGATATAGACCAGAAAAAAAACCCGGGAGAACGACACCACTGTTCCTCAATAGTAACCACGTGCTACCTCAGCGATGATATCCAGTGTAGTTATAACTTCAACCAGCTATAGGTTCTTTGTTTGAATCCCGGCACAGTCTAAAACAAAATATTATTGGTGAAAACCTGAGCTTTCTCTCTCTCTCAGTGACAAATTAATGGCCATGGGTACTGAAAGTTGTGTTTTTTCTACTATATTCGTATGCTTCATTTCTTACTTACCCGTCATGGTTATTTTAACATTTACACCATTAGGATGGAGATGAGAAAGGTAGAATTAAATTATATGGACCCACATTCACCCGCTTCAGTGAACACATGGTTTGAGGTATCACTCTCGCAATAGACTGGACTGATGATGACGGGGACATCGGGGTTCGAACCCCAGTCTGGTGTACTGAGTGTGGGTTTTCCCTAAATGGTTTTTCACTCTTCCGCCATGCAGATATGGATACACTCCCGCTAAAATGTATCCTTCTTTATCCCTAACACATTAGAGTAATTAGTACATACGTGTACAACCCAAACAGGTTGTAATACATGATAATAAACTATTCACATTTCAATGGATAGAGTGTGGAAAGATTTAATAAAAGCCATCCTCGTTAACCCAACCAGGATTCTACCCCCAACCTCCACTTAACGGACAGTTTATTCTGTTGCGAGAATGATGCATTAGACCGTGTGACCAGCGATACATGTGTGTTTGTGTCTCTTCTAGAACTACCTTTTATATAATTTTTTTTTAGTCGCCGCCTCTCACCATTCGGGATGTACTCAAACGAAATGATCACGAAAGTGTGCTATAGATTATGAAGGTTGAATTTAAGGGAAGTGTACCTGCATTTGTTTGAATAGAGAGTGTAACAATATTTAAGAAAAACATCCTTGGTACCCCGATCTCCCAATCAACAGCAGTCCAGTCTATAGCTAGAATAACGCCTTAGACCATTCGACTACGATTAAATATGATTGGAAAATAAAGGGGAAATATTACATTTTTTATTCTGTTTTTGAGAATTAGGTCTACTATAATATTTATTACAATAATAAAAGCATATCTAAATAAAAATAAAATTTGACTTAATAGTATAGGCACTACTTAAATTAGGTTTTTTTTTATATTTAGCACCGCGTCTTACTACCCGCTCGGGTTATACGCTTTAAGTACTAACTACGCTAATGGATTGGGAATTGGGAAGGTTGAATTAGAGGAAGTGAACCCGCATTTGCGTGGAGGGAGAGTGGAAAACCATTTAGGAAAAACCACCCCCAGTTCACCCGACCGAGATTCGAACCTCGATCTCCCCGTCCTCGGCGGTCGAGCTCAACACGACTAGCGCGTTAGCCAACTACGCCACCGAGGCGGGTTAATTAAATTAGGTTAGTTTCAAGTTTTAAAAAATAGGCATTTTTATTAATTTTGTTTTCCGAGTGAACCTTTTAGTTAAGGAAGTGTCATTGTAGCATAGCGTTACCGGATTTTTGTGACGATGATGATGATGATGATGATGATGATGATGATGATGTGGATGTGGCCCGTGCATGCCCCACGGTTGGGTAGTAATTATGACGATACCGTTTTATATGATGATGACGACGACGCGTGTATGCCTTACTGCTTACTTGCCATCACACGGCTATATTATGATCTGATTGCTTTTAATTTGAATGAAATCAGTAAAAATTAATGTTTGTGGACGATTTATTTTGTTAATTGCACCTCAGTATTGTAAATTCAATATTAAGAAACATTTGTTCATTCACGAACTTACGCGGAGAGCCATAGCTAGTGCTGTTACAGACTGAGATTTTCTCTCTCTGGATTGCTAGCCATCCCCCAGTTTATGAAAAAGATACAAAAATCTTTGTATGGAACTGTGCGCTTCACAGTGCCAGCGACGTGGTGTTTGACTGTATGTGCGCATGTGTACATAGGAAGAGGGTGGGGAGGAAGGCGGGACTGCTAGGCAGAGAGAGCACTGTTGCTCTCGCAGTGCCGGCTCTGTCGTGATGGTGGAAGGAAGTGTTTTTTTACTCAGCGTGTGTTGTGCTTAAAAACCGTGTACCATAATTTTAAATGTGATAACGTGTAGAAGTGTGTAGAATTAGGTTATTATTCTGCTTCCAGCTATTCTATTTGATTAATCTTTTTTTTTCAGTTCTTTTATTTAACAGGAAGACTAAATGCACTTTCAGTACTTTCAATGGAAAAAAATATTCTCAATTGTCATCCAGAGATCAAGGAGAAAATTATTGAACTTTTTGTGCAAATTAAAACAAGAAGAATGGATTTCATTTTTAAATGAATAGATCAAGCTTGAACTGTAACAATTTAAGTTAAAGTAAGTAAAAAATGTTTGGTTTATTTTGTTAAGATTTTATCAATTTTCTGAATAAATTTTCTTTTTATATATGTTTTTTTCCTTTTACACAATTTTAAAACATTTTCTGGAGAAGCGCCCCCACTAATTCTAGCTACGAGCCGCCACTGCACGCAACCATGCAAACACGCATTATCTAGGTTACTGTTAAAGAACAATGCGTGAGTAAGATTCAATATATCACGTTCTCGGTCGCAGAAAGGAATCACTCAGCCGTCATGAATTCGTGTCGACCAATCGGTTTGGAGTGCCAGAAATGGCTGAACTTGTCTTTTTGTCCGATGCAAGTGAAGGTTTTCATTCATCCTTGACCTGATAGCTTTTCTTTATCCTCGTTCTATTACAGCCCTATTTTCATAAGAAGAACCTTATCTGACATCTACAAGTATTTTATCTCCGTGTTTTACTAGCCTACTTCTTCGGGTTATACGCATGTGTACTACTAATCATAATAATAATACTTAATACTACCCGTTCGGGCTATATGCTTAAGTACTAATTACGCTAAATGGTTAAGAATGGGGTACGTTGAATAAAGAGGAAGGGAACCCGCATTTGTGTGGAGGTATAGTGGAAAACCATTTGCGGAAAACCACCCCTCAGTTCACCCAAGCGAGATTTGAACCACGATCTCCTCGTCCTCGGCAGTCTAGCTCAACACGAAACTAGCGCGTATGTATTAATAATGTATATGTATTAATTACGCTAATGAGCTAAGGATGAAGAAGGTTCAAGTTAGGAAACCCGAATTTGTGTGTTGTGGGGGAGGGGGTGTGCGGACAACTATATAGGTTAAATATAATAATATAATATTTAGCACCACGTCTTACTACCCGTTCGGGTTATACGCTTTAAGTACTAATCACGCTAATGGATTAGGAATTGGGAAGGTTGAATTAGAGGAAGTGAACCCGCATTTGCGTGGAGGGAGAGTGGAAAACCATTTAGGAAAAACCACCCCCAGTTCACCTGACCGAGATTCGAACCTCGATCTCCCGTTCTCAGCAGTCGGGCTCAACACGACAAGCGCGTTAGCCAACTACGCCACAGAGGCCNTATATAGGTTAAAAAACTGTGTACATCTAACTGGGATTTTAACCCTTAACTCCCCGGCATTAACAGTCCAGTCTATTGCTTTATACCACTAGACCACCGAAGCGATTAATAACGTGGTAAAATGTTTACAGGGTTAACCACAGAACAAAAAAAAGGTCCTGGGTTCAAACCTTGGTCCCGCCACAGATATATCTGATTTCCAAACCCTTCCTTCACCTCTGACAAGACGTGTATTAATCACAACTGTTTAATGTGTGTAATGCCAGGCCTCCAACGTGGCTCGGATCCCACGTTAAACTGTAGGTCCTTCATTTCATCTCACAATCACCCTACCATTACACAATAGCGGTGCGTATAACCCGAACGGGTAGTAAGACGCGGTGCAAATAATAATAATAATAATAATAATACGGAAAAAAGTTGGTAGTTTCTAAAAGATCCTTCATATGAAAATTGTACTGGGGTTTCACCTACAATCCAGACCAATGACTTCTAATCTGAATACACGAATATAAATTAGTAATGGCGGTCATTTATGTTGTTAAAAATTGACCTAATTCGAACCTAATTTTTACTTGCTTACACCCTTCGGATAAATAAAGTATTGTGATCGTAAAAAGAAATTGAACTCTAGATCCCCTAAACACGTTTTATTTTTTTCAATGCCATCTGGTCTGTCTTTCTGTTACTGGAACTAGAGCGAAAACTATTTTACCGATAGGGATAAAACTGGGTGTCGAGGGTTTTCATAAGATTCTTCAGATGAGATTTTGGAATTAGATATCTAACTCTAAAATTAAGAATAATTATTTACTTATGGTTGAAAAGAGAAAAACATATATTTCATCAAAATCGGCTATAAAGATTTTGATTAAATTTCGTTGTCTATGAAATGTTTAAAATTACAAACAAAATGGTAATTCTCATTTTCCTATGAACATGACTTTGAGGGTACTTTAAATATTGGTAAATTTCATATTTTGACTATATCTCCGCAACTATTTGAGATACTAAATAACTCATCATTGTAAAGTTGTAGTAATGTTAGAATTTAAAAAAAAACCTTTATTGGAAATAAATGTTTATAAAACTAATAATTTCTGAAATATTGGTAAATATCAATTGAGGTCTGGGAGATTCCCTCCCGCCGTTCTTTCACCTTTTATCCCGCGCACTATTTTCTCACCACGTGCAAGGATACAGCACTCCATTCACGTGTTCGTCACCTGTTATGACGCGTACGACGACATCTAAAGGATTAGTTCCAATCAGTTGATCGAATGATCGACTAGAAAGTGTCGTCGCAGGCGAGGTAATTGTTACATAATTACGATAACGTTCATTACGTAGCTATTACACCAATACTTTAAAAAGGTACCATTTGTGATAATGGTACAGCATCTTTCGCTCAGTGTAGTGTCGTGTAATGTTGCCAGACTAAGCATATCTTGTTTAAAATATATCTGTGAATTATTCCAATCGTTCAGTATAACCCCCCCCCCC
>CABFVZ010000400.1:324585-361431 GCA_902151445.1 Timema monikensis
AAAAAAAAAAAAAAAAAAACATTTTTTCCCCATTATGAACTAACTGTACACATGAGATCATGTACAACAAAAATGTCTACTCTTTCCTTCTCATACCGTTTTGTAATTTTGTTCTAATGTTGTATTTTTAAATTTAAAAGAACACAAGCTAGGGATGTAAACGCCAATTATTTTTTTTTAAATCCCACTAAATTGAATTTGGACCATTTTTAAAAAAAATGGGGTACAGGGGCGTTGCACAGAAAATGTGACATGTGAAAATCGGCTTGGTCTCAAATATTTTGGGAACCCCTGCGCTAACTCATTCACTGATTGCAAAAAACCTATAGGGTACTTCCATTCAACATAGAACCTTGAAAATTGACGTAGACAAGTGGTACTTGGGCTGTTAAACAAGGGTAAAATACGACATCTGATATTAACTTTTCAAGATGGTTACCAAATATAGGCGTAGAAAAGGTGTAGAGGGAACGGTTGAAATAATTTATTACAATATATAGGTACCTATTTAAATACACGTTTTATTTTACCTAATATTCACAAAAGTATTGATACACCAACAAAAATATTAATGTAAAAATGTGACAGCTTTTCCAGTATAAAATTCCTTTAATAGTTCAGTCTCGCAAAAGAGTGAAATCTCTAAAGAAAATTGCAAATTTCAAGTTTCAATGTATTTACAACTAGCTGGTCTTTTCTCTTAGGCCCATCTAATACGCTTGAAAGATGTGACGAGTTATTTAAAAATATATTGAAATTTGAACGTGACATTTTTTTAGTTGAATCCTTTTTGAGGCTGGTAAACTTCTGTGCACCTTGATTAAGTATTTTTGTTTAGTCAAACTTGGCACTTTTTTACATTTACATTTAGTTTGATTTTGTACACAAATTATCGCCAATTCTTGAATATTTGTCATGTACAAGACCGTTTCTGTTATAATGCTGTTATCTTTATGAAACATCTGTCCATGTAACTTTTTTATTATTATTTGAGTTATTTAACGTGTACTTTCTGAACCGACTTATTATATCAACATAGGGACTTATAAACTAACTTATAATATATAGAAAAAACACAACACCCAACCCCCGGCAGTTAATTCATCGCTGTGAAAGGGGAACTCACATTTCACTAACGAGAAATTTTTTGGCCATGGCGGGAAACGAACCTTGAGCTCAGTAGGCAAACACGTTACAACGGACTGAGCTATCATGTCGGATAACGTATCCACTGAAGTAAGATTTGATTTATTTTGGCCAAAAAAAATATTGTTTTGTTACAAAAAACGCTAAAAAATACGGAACCTTAGCTCACATCCCCAATCCCCTCCCACCCAACTTAATATGTTCTATTCTTCTCTCTCTGCCGTGAGGGGGAACATGATGGCCGTCAGTCGATAACGTCGAACGATGGCAGAGTTTGGAATAACCTCAACAATTTGGTCCTTCCTGCCTCATGGTCACTGGTTGACGTAGCTCGTGGTCAGAGTTTGCGTTGATGGGCAATATCCTATCCCTCTCCCTGACCGGAAATGTCGTGCAGAATACCGGATACGGGCATCCCCTTCATCTTCCAAATACTCGGAAACCCCTCCTCCACCAGCTACCATCATGCTCATTATATACCAAACATCGTGTGCAATGTGTACGCTGTTAAAGTTCTGTTATGGAGTTTTTATTCAGTTATTTAAGGTTGAATGCAAGTGAACATGAGTTAAGGCAGTTTTTTATAACAAAAAAACATTTTTGGCTAAAATAAATAAAATGGTTATTAATTTAATACGTTAACCGGGCCCGTAGTGTAGTGGTCAGTGCACCTGGCTACAAGTCTAGGGGCTCCGGGTTTGATTCCCGGCTGGTACATTCGGTATTTTCCCGAAAGTTGGATCACTCCAACAGTCACCAGGGTTTGGTTAATTAGGCCAAAGTTAGGTCTACCCACCTCAGTGGCGTAGTTGTCTAAAGCGCTAGTTTTGTGTTGAGCTAGACTGCCGAGGATGGGGAAATTAAGGTTCGAATCTCGTTCGGGTGAACTGGAGGTGGTTTTCCCTTAATGGTTTTCCACTTTCCCTCCACGCAAACGCGGATTCACTTCATCTATATTCAACCTTCCCAATTCCTAGCCCATTAGCGTAATTATAACTTGAGCGTATAACCCGAACGAGTAGTAAGACGCGGTGATAAATAATAAATGATAATAATATTAAGTTGCTTGTGTTTCCACTGATTCCACAGCCTCATACTCACTATCATCATCATCTCATCTCATCTCATCAGATCATGGAAAGAGATTCCATGAAAAGGGTGTACGATTAGTAGCCCCCTCCCTACATTTGAGCGTCCCCTGGGCAAAGGTACATTAGTACTAACTAATCTTTCCACTACTGGGCTTCGAAAGATGTAGCCCAAACACTCAATATTATATTATCAAATAATAATAATAATAATAGATACTTTAAGTTTAATTTTTTACACAGAGTAATCTCAACAGATCTTGAATATCTGATGGGAGCATTGAATAATTTGAAACTCTTTAAACCCTGGGGTAGAATGTTTAGTGTTGTTTTAGGTTAATGTGACAAACTCGTGTCTGGAAAGTGAACAAGTTCTTTTTAACATATGTAGATTATAATAATTCTCACAAGCGGCAAAAGAAAAAAAAATCAGTTGCATACAGCTTTTGCAAATTTCATGATTTTTTTAAATGCTGTGCATCTATAATGTTCGTTTGTGGTATCAGAGCTTATCCTAATTTATGGACACAGTCAGGGCGTGTGAAATTTAAATAATTACACAAGAGAGGGAGGAATACACTACAACTCTGTATTTAAATATTTTTTCATCGATCACGTGATATTATAGATAACAAATTTTTTTAATGTGTTATTTTCTTTTTGTTCTATACATCTTACTACCAGTCTGTGCTATTTGCATATTTACAAATTAGGAAGGGAGAGTTTGAAAAAAAAAACACAACCAGTACGCTCATTTACACAGAACAAGTATGAGAAACTATTTAGTAAAAACCACCCTCAATACACCCAGTAAAGATTCGAACCCGTATTTCTCCACAACTGGCAAATCAGACTATACTGACGCCTTTTCCCACGTGTCCACCGGTGTGGGTATTATAACTTTGGCAACTTTTTACTACTCGAACATGAAGCAGATACTAAAATTTGATTGATTTAGTTTAAATTTTGAGATTTTTTATGCTCCAACACAGATTTGACTAACTTCAAGTTGAGAGTGTTAGGGACGCGAGGAAAGGTCGGTGTGTTTGCGTTTTCTAAATCTTAACCTTTTTGCCAAAAATAAATAAAATACTTCTACAGTAAAAACGCAGAGTTCAATTTATTCACATGATGATATGAATAGGTTCTTGAATATATGTCAAGGATGTCCTGGAATTTAATGACAACTTTTACTCTTCATTTAAAAAGTTTCTAATGAATTACAGATATTCAACAACTGTTGATATCACTTTATGAAGAAAATTAAAACCAGCTTCGGTGACCATGTGCTCTAACGTGCTACTCTCGTGTTAGACTAGATTGGCAAAGATGGGGAGATCGGGCTTAGATCCTGGTTGGGTGCACTGAGGGTGGCTTTTCCTAAATAGTTTTCCCACTCTCCCGTTACGCAAATGCGGGTGCAGTTCCTCTTAATTAAACCTTTCTAAGTCCAAAACCATTAGTTTAATTAATACATAGGCATACAACCTGAACGGGTAATAAGACGCGGTGCTAAAAAAAATATATTAAACTCTATATTTCTACTGGGGAAATATTTTATTTAATTTGGCCCAAAAAATGTGTGTTATAAAAATTGCAAAAACACTGCTTTTTAACTCGCGTTCCATACATTCAATCTTTAAACTGTTTTAATGATGATTTATATTTGAGACGTCAAATTTTACGATCTGTTATAAAGTGACGAGATTATCTTTGCTTGTCGGCATCGAAGCACACAGACTGAGAGATGCATTTTGTACGGGTCGTAGGTTCTTATCTTATATCAGTCTGACTACGACCTTGGAAAGTCCATCAAACCTTGCCAGCATGCTGCTATTATACAACAATCATGCGCTTATTTCACTAGACGTAGAAATAAACTTAAACCTCCAACAATAATGACGGTTAAAAATCGCATGACTTAGTGTTTAAAGGAGTCAAGACTTTAGTTTAAGGCAAGGCAGACCAACGTTTTCTATCTCAAGGGCTAAATATGATTATCAGCTTGCACCCTCCCAATTCAGTGGTTGAACAGTATAAGGCATCACGCTCGTGTTAGACTGACCTGTTGAAGACAGACATCAGGGTTAGAATTCCGGTTGGGCTTATTGAAAGTTTTTTTTTTTTGTGATTTTTTTTCTCCCCGGCGTATGGCATTACTGACCGGGAGAAACATTATATCCATGTTCGCTCGCCTGTATGTAGATTATTCGCCGTTCTGGTTGCACAGAGCATTGGCCAGGGTACAACATAGGGGGTTGTATACATGTACCAGCAATGAGATTATAGTGAATATGTAGGTGTGGGCTGGTGGGAGTCTTAAACCTAACTTAAGTGACCGTTGGGATAGTTGCCCTTACGGGAAAAACTACCCAAGGGACCAGCCGGGAATAGAACCCGAGACCCCTAGACTTGTAGCCACGGGGCCGGATATTGAGGGTGATTTTTTCCTAAAGCTTTTTCCACTCTCTAAAATGTTTCCTTCTTCATCCATTCCCCATTAGAGTAATTATCATACACGTGAACAGGTAGTAAGACGCGGTGATAAAAAAAAGTTCAAATAAAAAAATATGAAGAAAACGCACAAAGTGTTCTAGTGCTTAAAGAGGACTTTTTTGGGTGGAGGTATTTACCATTGATAAATAACTAAAATCAAGGCCGTAGTCAGGTTTTTTTGGGGGGGGTTCCAACACCCCGAAATTTTATGAACTATATAAATATGGCTTTATTTATGGTTCAAACAATTTCAAAATTAAGGTACAAGTACAAATTAGGGGGCTTTGTTTCCATAAAAAACACTTTACTACTAGAGGTGTATAATATTTAGAATTTGTTCTAGCCTTCGGCATTTAGAGGGCTGTGTTACCATAAATAACACTTCAGAGAACTTTTAGAGGTGTTTAACATTTAGAATTTGTTCTAGCCTTCGGCATTCAGAGGGCTGTGTTACCATAAGAAAAAACACTTTAGAGAGTTTCTAGAGGTGTTTAATATTTATAATTTTTTCTAGCCTTCGGCAGTTATGGTATTATATTGCCATAAACGAGTTCAGATAGCTTCTAGAACTGTTTATCATTTAGAATTCTCTGTAGCCTTGGGCAATTGGGGGATGTTCCCACCAGCCTCCCCCCCCCCAGCCCCCCGAAATTATTGACTGGCTACGGCCTTGACTGAAATGAAATTCACTTTTATTCCTTGAATTATTATCTTGAATAAAAACTTCGTCTTCTTAATCTGTCAACCAACAGTCGAATGGCGATATCCAAATTCAATCCTTCACGTCAAGAAAATAAGCAGTAAGCTAACAAATACGATAGATTTTCAAGATTAACCTGAATAAGTTTGGGTTCGCTATTATTTTATCATAAAAGAAATGGTGAAAATAATAACTGCTCCGGTGGCCACAAGGCACGCTCATGTTGGACTAGACTTTCTATAACAGGGAGATCGGGCTTCGTATCCAAGTTGGGTGTATCGAGGAGGGTTTATTAAATGATTTTCCACTCTACTTCCACGCAAATGCGGGTACACTTCCTTTGAATTCTAACTTCCTCATTCCTAAATTACTATAGTAAGTAGTACATATAAATGTAATAATAATATTAGCACCGCGTCTTACTACCCGTTCGGGTTATACGCTTTAAGTAATAATTACGCTAATGGATTAGAAAGATTAGGATTAGAAGATTGGGAAGGTTGAATTAGAGGAAGTGAACCCGCATTTGCGTGGAGGGAGAGTGGAAAACCATTTAGGAAAAAACACCCCTAGTTCACCCGACCGAGATTCGAACCTCGATCTCCCCAGGGCTCAACACGACTAGCGCGTTAGCCAACTATGCCACCGAGACGGGTCATATGAGTGTAGACCGAACGGGTTTGTAAGACGCGCTAAAAATAATAATATAATCTTTCTGTTGATGGTACAGACTGAAATTAAAATCTAACCTATAAATCGTAAGCATTACCTAAAAATGTAGTAACGGCAATGCACGAACCCCTCTTAGACCTGTTTACACACGCTGACCACTCTAACAAATCTGCCATTGAAATGAATCACCGTAGCTTGCCTGAAGTTATCCGTCCAAAACGGTCTCACAATGTCCCAACAGGGAAGAGAAAAACCAGTCAAGATTAAGAGTGTGGGCCAAGTAACTAAAAAGTGCCTGTATGTATGAAGGAATTGTTGGGAATGCGAGAAAAGGGCAGTTTTTTTTTGTCTCCGGTCTATTTNTTTTTTTTTTTTTTTTTTTTCAAAATAAAAACAATATTTCGCCAATAGAAACATAGAGTTTATTTTCTTCACATGGTGACCTCAACAGCTTTTGAATATCTGTCGAGGATATCCTGGAATTTGATGACAACTTTTTCTCTTTATTTAAAAAGTTTCTCATCTATTTTTCTAATCGCCCTCAATAAGGTATGTAATGAACATACTAAATTCCCCCCAGCCCCTTCCTAATAGGTCTGCGGTCAGCGCCCTCTTGGAAAGATGCCGCGGAATGAGTATTTTCGCAAATATCTTGCTAAACGTTAATTTTACGGTAAAAATAGTTATCCATTTTATTCCAGATAATATTTATTATAAAAAGTGTTCCCCCTATTCCCAATCGGAAGTTATAACTTGCCTGTGAGCGGGATGATGAAAACGATTATGAAAATTCACGATTACCTTAAAAGTTATAACTTCTCCAAATGAATAAACATTTTATATAAAGATTTTTGAATTAAACATTAATTTTTAGCGCTTAAAACATTTAAGTATCTAGTAGCAAATATACCGATTACATTTACGTTACTAAAAATACGGATTTCTTGTCGTAAAAATTGAAAAATTGGATGGGTGACCTTGTTTTGCGTGCATTTGGGGGAAAATCAATGGCTTCTCGTGGCTTTAACCACAAAATATTTTATTTTAGGAAAAACCGTCTCATAACCTCTTTTATAGATAACTTTTTCTGGAATAAAATTCCTAGTGACTATTTTTACCGTAAAATTAACGTTTAATTAGATATTCTCGAAAATCTTCATTTCAGCGCTATCTTGCCAAGATGACGCAGAACGCAGACCTCATATGAGGAAGAAAAGCTTAAAATGTTCATTACAGACTTAAACTAAGACCATTAAAACAATTTGCAGTATTTCTCAGATTATTTCCTAATTGGGGCTTTATTTACGTCCTGACGTCTGGCCTGTGGACCAATATTTGATTTATTTTGGAAAAAAAAAAGTTTTGTTATTTAAAAAAAACTGCAAAAACACTTCTCTTAACTTGAGTCTCCTCAACTAACGACATAATAGACCGTCTCTCATCCGATTAATTGGGGTATTAGATGCAAGATTATGCTCTAACATAAAATCACTTCGGAGTGCGATTTTTGCATTCTTCACTTGAAAACATCGAAATCGGGATCGGTGAGAGAGTTTTTTTATTTTTAAATAATTATTTTTAGCTGTGTTTTTTAATATGATAAAATAGTTTATGTGGTCTCAATCCTATTGTTTTCCAAAGCAGTCTCTAGAAAACTGCACCACGATGCAACTCCTGGACCCTGGTTCGTGCTCCAGGAAATTTCACATAATTTAAGAATTGATTTGTTACTATGACATATAATTCACAACAAAATGGAAGTGAAAAGAAGAAACATGTTTCTATAGGAATAAAAACCTTGCATTGTGAGTTTTAAAGTTTTAAACAATAAAGTTGTTTGAAAATTTATTTTTTGCTTATTTTCAACTAAGCTTAACGCAAAATTTCGCAGCTTTGAGATCGAAGTAAATGGTTCAAAAGATTAATATATCCCTTCCCCAACAAATAGGCTAGTTTAAAGTCTAATAAGCTCGAAGATATGTTCTTGTTCACCGATAGTTTTCATAACAAAACAAAAAAATCAAAAAAAATCACGACAAGTCTCAATGAAGTGTAATAACTAACAACTAAAATAGCATTCACAACATGACCTTGGTAAAACTGTCCGCTTTTATTTCGCACCGATTAGAGTTGACAGACAGTCTGGTCGGGAAAGGAAAATATAGACAGCACACTGCAACTTATTTACATTCGAAACGTTTCGTGGTCACTATCATTTGTCTTTTCACCCTCCTATTTGGAACTGGTTATATAACATAGTACATGGTCTGGTGTTATATATGTAAAGTCTGACAGGTAGCCTCGTAATCCAAAGCGTCACACTCGCAAAAGAGTGGATTTCCTGTGGTGATGAGGTCTTGGTTTGAATCTCAACAGAGCAGGCAGAGGATGGTTTTACCTTGTAATCTCTATAGGCCAATACATAAAAGCGAAAGCCCTCACTGACTCACTCACTCACCACTAATCCTCACACTTACCACGAAGATAGAGGGCTGAAATTTGGCACAGATGTTCCTTATAAGCTAATTAGGTAAAGTAAAGATGTTTCATTTTTATCTTTTGTGAGTAAGGGGGTGAAATCTGGGTAGCTACCCTAATCAACAATATTGCTTTATAAACACTTTTTAAGCGTTTAGAGCGTAATAATCTGATAATTTCGTTCAAATAATGCCATCGAAAAAATATATCAATTATTTTTAACCCCGTTGATGCTTCTAAGGGGTGGGGAAAAAATTAAAGCAGACAGTTAATTAAAATATGTAATTCTTTTTAATATGCAACTCCAAAAGACGGTAGAGGCCTGTAGTTTATATTTTGCTGAATTTTGTGGTGTTTGTAGTGTCTGTGTGAGTGAGAAGGCCCGGCCCGGGGTAGTGTGTGTTGGTGGGGAGCGGTGGGGGTGGAGGGAAGACCTGTCCATTCACGCTCAGCTGACAACACCCCAGGCGGTAGGCAAGAGGGCCTACCAAGAATAAAACTCCCCATGAGAAACTATACATGGTCACCTCCACGCGATGTTTCTCAGGTAGCGCTAAGAACCATTCCATTAAGCTTCAAACGAAAATTCATCATTTCCATCCAAAATAAATAATAACACAATTTCCCGTGCGAATAACGGACATTCAGCTAGTATACCATAAACGTGGTTGTACTTTCTCCAAACCAGAGCTTTTCAAACTGTCTGGTGACCTGGTGGTCTAGGGGTAAGGTGTCAGACTTCTGTGCTGGGGGTCCGGGGTTCAATCCTCGGTCCCGGCACAGATTTATCTGATTACCAAACCCTTCCTTCACCTCTGACAAGAAGGGTATTAATCACAACTTGTGAATGTGGGGAATGCCAGGCCTCCACCGTGGTTCGGATCCCACGTTAAACTGTAGGTCCTCCATTTCATCTCACAATCACCCTACCATTACATATTAGCGTAAGAGCGTATAACCCGAACGGGTAGTAAGACGCGGTGCTAATAATAATAATAATAATAATAATAATAATAATAATAATAATAATAATAATAATAATAATAATTCAAACTGTCCTCCGTGGAGCCCTTGGGCTTCGCCATAGTTAGCTCAAGCTTCATGAGGCAATTTTTTTTTTAAATATTCTTTATTTGTTTTTACACTATAAAATAGCATAAGTCATTAGGATTGCCAATTTTTTTCAAATTTGAATAAAGGACATCAACCAATGTCAACGAATTTGTCTTAAAAAGAGAAAAAATTGGATATAGAAATTGCAAAATTTTGTATTGAAATATTCATGGAATACCCTGAAATAATTAAACAAACTTTGAAATTGTATATGAGTTACGCAAAAACATGAACAAACAATTTCCATTTAATCGGCTACATAGACTAGATTTAGAAACAGGCTGAATATAGAAGATGATCTGCATATAATAATTTTTTTATGAGAGCTCCAGCATGTATTTTTTCTAGTGCCAGGGCTCCTTCACTCTAAAAAGTTTAGGAACCCCTGCTCCAAACCACCCTATCTTTCCCTTGGATAAATTATTAATAACCTTGGCGTTAAGGTGCTATGGAATGGAACATGAACTAAGGGCAGTATTTTATAACAAAAAAATTTTTTTTTGTACAAAATAAAAAAAATATCGCTCCAGTAGATAAGAAATACTTTTTTTTTTAAATTTTCTTTGTATTTTAATCTCGACAATTCTTGCATATTTACCATGGGAATCGCATAAATTGTAAACACATTATTTAAAATGAATATAAAAATTCCTTTTGAAAGTAATATCGGTAGAAAATTATACTGAACATATCTACTGAAGCCATATATATGGTGGGTGTGTAGGGGGAGCGAGAAAAGGTACGTATTTCTGCAGTTTTTAAAGCAATATTTTTTTTGACTAAAGTAAATAAAATATTTCTCCAGTAGTAATATAGAGATTAATTTTCTTCACAGGGTGATATCAACAGTAATTGTTAAATATATGTCAAGGATGTCCTGGAGTTTAATGACAACTTTTTCTATTCATTTAAAAAGTTTCTCATCTAATGCCGCTATGCTCAGGACAGGTATTCAACAACTGTTGATATCACCATGTGAAGAAAATTAAACTCGGTGTTTTTACTGGAGAAATAGTGTATTTATTTTGAGCAAAAAAAAATTGTTGATACAAAAACTGCACAAACACTGGTCTTTACTCTCTTTCCCCTACACTCCTACCTTAATTGCCTTTCAGCCCACTTTTTTTTTTTTAGCACCGCATCTTACTACCTGCTCAGAATATACGCATATGTACTAATTACGCTAGGGAGTTAGGATCGAGAAAGGTTGTTTATAGAGGAAGTGTGCACACATTTTTGTAAAGGGAGAGTGGAAAACCACCCTCACTACACCCGACTGAAATTTGAATCCCGATATCCTTGTCATAGGCAGTCTAATCTATTGCTAGAGTGATACCTTAGACCATGCGGCCACCAGAGATGGTATCAACTTAGATAAGCTTTTATTTATTAAATATCTAGTAGTAGATTCTCTGAGTCTTTAAAACAACCTATATATAAAATATCTTAGGCTAAATTCATATGTCTTAGATGTGTATCCTTACACGCTGTAAACAGCTTTACAAAATGCCAAATAGATAAGTATAGATTTATAGTCCACCAACCATTACTTTGACATGTCGACGAGATAACCTTGTATCTTTTACAAGCTGAGGGGGGAAAAAATCCTTCACGCACTCTTTTCAGAAAGGTTGGATTATGGATAACGCAAGACGGGTTATCTTGTTTTCTCCTGTAAGATGTGTTGGTGCCAATATTCCTGTCTGACATTTCATACATCAATGAGAGACTATTCCACCCAGAAACCAGGGTTAGCGTGACCCTCTGGGACACTTAAAAGTGTGTGTAGGACTTGACCTAAAACTATCTCTTGCGCATTTAAATTATTAGCAACATCTAACTACATTAACAGACGTAATCTTTAAATAATCAATACATTGCAGTAACTGCTGACTGTACCTTTACTAATTCAGCTATATATATCTACGCTATCTGTCTATTATGATATATTATGTTTTATTGAAGCTGTGATCAAACGGATTTATTGATGAATCAATCTTGAGTTATTATTTTTATATTATAATATCTCATATTTTATTTTGTATCGTTTATTGCGTTGAATAGTTCTCAAAATACAGGATGGGGCGGAAACAATTTCTATGAGCCGAGGAAAGTGATGCACAACTTACTGAGGTTCACCTGACGTCCGGTGGAGCTCACATGAATGACAAAAATAAATTAAAAGTATAATATTTAGTTTTCTTCTATTTAGCTAATAAATTTCAATAAAAGTGTTAATTTTCAAGTTACTAATCATCTAATTGCTTTGGCCCCACCCTGTATATAAACATTTAAGATGTAAATTTATTTTGTAAAATAGATTAAACTGCCTGCTCTCATATAAAATTAAAGTAGCGAGCTAAAGACTCCGTGGAATCCCGCTATCGTCGAAAATGAATAATTGGTGAATTGTCAGCTGAGGGATAGTGTGTTGTGTCTGCTCTAAGATTAGGTTTGGTTTAAACTTTCCTGAGGGCAACATTGGCTTTAGAGCTTTAATATTCGCCATGTCGAACAAAGTTTTTGTCTTTTGATCTTGTTTCCTTGTTGTCTTGTGGGTTGAATTAGTTATTCGAATTTATGTCAGTTGTGAGATTAGTTTCTTCAAAGGGAAGAGACTATGGCATTAAAGTGGTTTAGTCAAAATATGCAATACAGGTTTGAGAGTAATGTTATCAGCAGTAGCGCAATTTCACTTCTTTATTATCATTTCTACTTGGGCGGAACTAAAGCCAAAGTCCCTCAAGAGGAGTTTCGGACATCGCCAGAAGGCACAGCGCCTCAACGTTTTGGAAAACGCTCAAAAAGCTTCTGGTTCCAAATCAAGTTTTCGACACCTCGTTAACCGATTGATTATTTGATGATCTCGTTAATTACTGTTCGTCCCCGCTTGGTTTTTAACGCTTCGCCGATAATTAACGCCCAGGTGACAATGACGGGTGATGGACGTTGTTACGTCGTCCAGGACATGCTTTCTATCATTGTGTCATTTTCACTAATCTTTGGTTCAGGAAGGGTCAGTCATGTCGTTAAATTCATAAGGACAATTTTAGCATTTTTTGGATGAATTGATAGCTCCACGAGGACCTCTTAAATAAACACTGTGTATAACAGCTGGGGGACTAACGACGGGTTGAAGTCGCCATGGAGCTGCAGGAAATGATCGAGATGGAAACGCCACAGTTTTTTGTCCGTCGACGTTTGGAAAGTCAGGGATTCATCAGGATTCCTTCGTAAGTACTAAAATTCAAACTAATGTTAACCTTTTTTGAAGAGTGAACCATTTGGCCCTACTTTTACTACTAGTAAGTAGTTCTGTGAACACTAGACCTCCCTCCATGTTCTTATTGTTACTAGAGTCTTACCAGTAGTTCTGTGAACAGTAGACCTCACTCCCTCCATGTTCTTATTGTTACTACAGTCTTGCTAGTAGTTCTATGAACAGTAGACCTCGCTCCCTCCATGTTCTTATTGTTACTAGAGTCTTACCAGTAGTTCTGTGAACAGTAGACCTCCCTCCATGTTATTATCGTTACTACAGTCTTACTAGTAGTTCTGTGAACAGTAGACCTCCCTCCATGTTATTATCGTTACTACAGTCTTACTAGTAGTTCTGTGAACAGTAGACCTCCCTCCATGTTATTATCGTTACTACAGTCTTACTAGTAGTTCTGTGAACAGTAGACCTCCCTCCATGTTATTATCGTTACTACAGTCTTACTAGTAGTTCTGTGAACAGTAGACCTCCCTCCATGTTATTATCGTTACTACAGTCTTACTAGTAGTTCTGTGAACAGTAGACCTCCCTCCATGTTATTATCGTTACTACAGTCTTACTAGTAGTTCTGTGAACAGTAGACCTCCCTCCATGTTATTATCGTTACTACAGTCTTACTAGTAGTTCTGTGAACAGTAGACCTCCCTCCATGTTATTATCGTTACTACAGTCTTACTAGTAGTTCTGTGAACAGTAGACCTCCCTCCATGTTATTATCGTTACTACAGTCTTACTAGTAGTTCTGTGAACAGTAGACCTCCCTCCATGTTATTATCGTTACTACAGTCTTACTAGTAGTTCTGTGAACAGTAGACCTCCCTCCATGTTATTATCGTTACTACAGTCTTACTAGTAGTTCTGTGAACAGTAGACCTCCCTCCATGTTATTATCGTTACTACAGTCTTACTAGTAGTTCTGTGAACAGTAGACCTCCCTCCATGTTATTATCGTTACTACAGTCTTACTAGTAGTTCTGTGAACAGTAGACCTCCCTCCATGTTATTATCGTTACTACAGTCTTACTAGTAGTTCTGTGAACAGTAGACCTCCCTCCATGTTATTATCGTTACTACAGTCTTACTAGTAGTTCTGTGAACAGTAGACCTCCCTCCATGTTATTATCGTTACTACAGTCTTACTAGTAGTTCTGTGAACAGTAGACCTCCCTCCATGTTATTATCGTTACTACAGTCTTACTAGTAGTTCTGTGAACAGTAGACCTCCCTCCATGTTATTATCGTTACTACAGTCTTACTAGTAGTTCTGTGAACAGTAGACCTCACTCCCTCCATGTTCTTATTGTTACTACAGTCTTACTAGTAGTTATGTGAACAGTAGACCTCACTCCCTCCATGTTATTATCGTTACTACAGCCTTACTAGTAGTTCTATGAACAGTAGACCTCGCTCCCTCCATGTTCTTATTGTTACTAGAGTCTTACTAGTAGTTCTGTGAACATTATATCTCCCTCCATGTTCTCATCGTTACTACAGTCTTGAAGATTTCTCTATGAATTTGAAGTTGAAATATCTTCCGTAATCTCTCTTTGGATTTGAAGTTGATATTTATACTATGTGATTAAGTTAAACAGAGATCAAAATAAAACTCTTTTAATCAATAAAAGGTGTATAACCGTAACGGGTAGTAAAACGCGATGGTAATCATAAACTATATTAATAGAGAATAACTGTTTGTCATGTGATTTAATACGTCAGTCTCGAAATACATATCAAAATTAGATTATACATGTATATGCCATAGGCACTCGATTGATTGCTTATGATTATATTATTATTATTATTATTTAGCACCGCATCTTACTACCCGTTTGGGTTGTACGCTTTTAGTACTAATTACGCTCATAGATTAGGAATTGTGAAGGTTGAATTAGAGGAAGTGAACCCGCATTTGCGTGGAGGGAGAGTGGAAAATCATTTAGGAAAAACCACCCCCATTTCACCCGACCGAGATTCGAACCTCGATCTCCCCGTCCTCAGCAGTCGAGCAGCTCAACACGACTAGCGCGTTAGCCAACTACGCCACCGAGGCGGGTCTTATGATTATAAACTCAAATCACTGAAGATGAGCTACTAGACAAAAAAATCTTTTGACCAGCCATCATATTGAAACAGATAATCACATTTAAAAAATATGTGCATACAGTTTTCGGCCTGAATTCAAATAATATCTCTGCCAAATTTCGTTAAAATTGGCCCACACATTAGATAGTTATCTCGCAACAAAAATCCGGAAAGACGGACGAAATGCAAAATGGTTAACACAAAACCTCACTTCGCTCGGTTAATAAGCTCGCAGCTCTTAACAAGAGAGCACGTGTTTAGAAAAAAATATCCATTGTTTAAAATCTCGATACTCACGTGTGTTATCATTCTCAACACTAAAGTGTCATTGCTTTTAATGGTTTTACAAAATGATTGATTGTTCCTGTCTCATTTTACAGTGAAAGGTTTAAAAAATTATATTCATTAGATGGTGCGTGATTCTGTTTGAGTATGATTTTTTTTATGTATATAAATAATAGAAAATATAAGTGTGTTTTGAACACCAAGGCTACACAAACAGATACTGTAATATCTGATCCTATGACTAATCTGATGGTCTGTAATTATTCTCCCCCGACACATCATAATTTGTGACAGGTATGCAGACAACAATAAGAACACTGTGTTGGGTCCTATCTGATGGACAAAAATGACATTTCCACCCTATTGTGTAGCTATAGCTCTATTTTCATATAAAAGACCCTATATAATTTTTTTTCTGCCAAAATTAATAGCATTGACAGTAATAAAATAAAAAGTGTGTTTTTCATGAGCATTTCGCAATATCTACCGCACGCAGAGGTCTGAAATTTTAAAAATTAGTAGCCCCTGTACACGTACGTGGACACCTCGAAGCAGGAATTTGACAATTTTGATTGATTTTTCCTTAATTAATTAAAACCTGGTTGGAAGCAAAAGAATGAAAAGTTTTTTCTGTTTGTTTGAAGCAACGTTGGATACTTCTGCTGGTTTTACTATATTATTAGTGTTATTTTATAGATATTGATGATATCTAATAAATATGACAGCTTCAGATCACATGACTTGACGTATGAATATGTGTAAGTAGGTCTAATAACTGTCGTATCTGTCAGATAAGGTCCCTTCCTATGAACATTGGATACTTGTGAGTACAAATACGTCATTGATTCATGATTTATTTGTGCTATGAAGCACCTTTTATAGAGTATAAAAATAAATGTTATGACATAATCGTAAATACTTTATCGTAGCCTATTGTTTATTGTAATTAGGAACGAATTTTTAAAAATCAGTTATTAGCACACCAAAATAATTTTTCATTAGAAAAATAATACTCTGATAATCATATTATGAAACACTTTTCAGATATAAATTTAACAAGATTGTTATAATTCTAGAAAACATTGTTTTTCTATCCAAATACCATCACATTAATAAATTATTGACTCATGATATTTGGAAATTTATCGACTTTTGAATTACTTGTTTTCCCCTCGACAAGACTTGTCACCCAGTCTGTCTCACCCATGCATTCCCTATGAGCAACCCACCACAAACTAAAAGAGCTGTTGTGGATTCCACAAGCTGAAGAGAGGTACCAAGCCACCAATATTCAGCGAACTGACTTTCTTTCTTTCTGTATCCGTGAAGTCGATTCTACTAAGAACAGCGCCGTGTTTCTTCAAGACAAGGCTACCTACCTATAATGGTAGACAACTTGGCCGTCCTGGGGCTATCGAAGTATGGTCATGAGCAACACTTTCAACACGCATCAGCTGTCTAAACGTCAAGCTCATCTTACACTGGCGTAGAAAGCGAGCTATTTTTTTTTAAAAGAGGGGGCCCGCTTGAAAATGTTCCTATACCTTTAGCCAAAAAGGGTTTTATACCCATAAATATATCCCCCTAGCAGGGGGTCTATCAAATTCTAAGTAGGGTCAGGACCCGACCTAAGCCCCCATCCCCCTTTCTACACCCTTGTTCACCCAAACCGGTCCACTGGTGATTAGAAAGTCGATTGTCAAGGTTGATTTTTTCCCTTTTCATTGTTCACTAATCTAACCCTCCATGAAAATGCATGTACTTTATACTTCGTTTTAACATGAAATCTCCTTAATCTCCTGAAATTACCTTGACTAATTACACTATGGCCCTATTTCATAACAGAGCGTTCAGTGACGAGAACCTGGCAAAACAGAATTGTCTGGAAATTTTCATGATCAAGCAATGTTATCGAGTTTCCGGAATTTTTACATATTCACTAAAAAAAATACATAACTTTTATCTACAATAGTCAAAATAATATTTATCTTCCAGTTAATACACACCGCAAATCTCTTTTAACATAATTGTCCCTGTTGTGGACACTAAACTGAATAATTCTCAACCGCGCGTCTTTAGCCACAGTTGATTCATGGGTCATGACTGTGCTCATGTTCGGGAATTCGTTTACGTTATAGAAAGAATAAACTAAATAATGTGTCTCACAACAATTTTAAACTGTACTGGTTTAAGGCGATCTTTTTATGACTCATGCATGACCTCTCTGAAGTCTAACTTATATCGCACGACTCGATAGACCATCGCTTTAGGCTTAAATACTTTAACCCCTTCATAATGTGTGTGTGTCTAAAAATATTATTACATCAAGTTGCGAGCTTAGTAAAATAATGTTTGATATATAGTGAATGGCTAGATGAGTTTGAAGTTTGCTCCTGAAAGCCTGAAAAGGTCAGGAAATTTTAAACTATGGTTTGGCTGGACACCCTGTTATAAGCTACACCATAGTGGAATAAAGCAAGGTAAGCGAAGGATACATTTCTTCTGAAGTTAACCTCTCTCATCTCTACCCAATTAGTGCTTATTTTCCGAACTGGTAGTAAGAAGCGATTAAATAATAATGGGCTATAAATGAGTAAGCTAGAATTTAGATTTTAGAAGAAATGTATCCTCATTTGCATGTCGTGATCTTAGGATATCGTTTAGGGTTAGAAAAAACCTTTCAATAAACCTGGTCGAAATACGAACCCCGACCTCTAGAATAGATAATAGTTTAATTAGTTGTAACATTTTACCTAGACACGGGAATCTAAAAGGTGACCCTTGACCACCTTAAACTATGAGGGAGGAATTCTCCTGCTCAGCGGCATTCTAAGTAAAGGATCCCGGGTTTGATTCCCGTGTCTAGGTGTAATTTTTCAATTAATGGAAATATGTCAGTGACAGATGTATCCGTAGGATGGGACCATTCCATCTTCAGACTAGATTAGCCTGACAATTCGTCTCTTCACAGATGTGGGTTGTTAAGCTAAAGTTAGAGGCTATTAGCACTTTGGACTCTATTTATAAATAGTGAGCTCCTAATCATTCGTACAGCCTATTAACAAGACCAGTGTGTCTCGAACTTTTCCCAGTAGGCAGACCACTTGATAAGTGTTCCATGCACACATGGACCACCCATCTTAATATACAAATTACTCACTTTGGAGGCCGCGTGGTCTCGCAGTAGACTAGACTGCCGATGACTGGGCGATCAAGGTTAGAATCTAGGTCGGGGGTACTGAGGGTGGGTTTATTAAAAAAAAACACTCTCCCTCCATGCAAACGCGGGTACACTTCCTATAAATATAACCTCTTTATATGTATGTATATTATACATCACCCACCTGTCACTTGACGAAGCAGGACACTTTCTAATTAAAGTGTTTATCAAGCAGTAAAGACAACGTATTTATATAACTTTGTTTCATACACACATTTTACAGTCTAATTTTCATAGGAAGAACCTTATCTGACAGCTAGAAACTATATTTAAATTACTATCAAGTCATATGATCTGTCACTTTTGATATACGTATATTATGAATAAAATAACATAAATAATGTAGAAATAATAATAATAATATTTAGCACCGCGTCTTACTACCCGTTCGGGTTATACGCTTAATTACTTTAGTGGTAATAGGGATTAGGAAAGTTATATTCATAGGAAGTGTATCCACATTTGCGTAGAGGGAGAGTGGAAAACCAGTTGAGGGGGGGCAGACCTCAGTACACCTGATCGAGACTCGAAACTTGATCTACCCGTCATCGGTAGTCTAATTTATCGCAAGAGTAGCGCGTTAGACCACGCGGCCACCGAGGCGGGCTGTATGTTATTAGTGTTGTTTTATAAGTATCGATAGTATTTATCAAAAGAGACAGTTACACATCGCACGACTTGACGTATAGATACATCAAAGTAGATCAGAATCTTTCCTACGTGTTATATTAATTATGAGAAGCTTCCTTTCTAAATTGGATTGTGTGATTACTGGCACTAGGTTTACTGTCCAATGTCCAAGATAACGATAGCGTGTAAGTCGTGTGATGATATACTCTTGTGTTTAGAACGTGAATGTTAAATAGTATTTCTAAGCTAAGACCCCGCATCTGTGAGGATGTTTACCAACTTCCGTTTGGTAGGTGACCTGCTGGTCTAGGGGTAAGGTGTCAGACTTCTGTGCTGGCGGCCGGGGTTCAATCCTCGGTCCCGGCACAGATTTATCTGATTGCCAAACCCTTCCTTCACCTCTGACAAGACAGCTTGTGAGTGTGTGGAATGCCAAGCCTCCACCGTGGTTCGGATTCCACGTTAAACTATAGGTCCTCCATTTCATCTCACAATCACCCTACCATTACACATTAACGTAAGTGCGTACAACCCGAACGGGTGGTAAGACGCGGTGTTAACAATAATAATAATAATCTATTTGTTGCTATCTTTTGTGATAGATGATACATTTTCACGAATGAGCTTTGTGACTATAGTTGTCACGAATCAATAAATCAATAGAAGCATCTCACATAATCTGGCGCTTAACATTTAGTTCCAAGGGCATCTTAATACTTTGTGACTTTACATTCTGAAAAATGTTAAATGGTGGAAGATTATCTAGCTTACGGTATATTCCATTCTACTAAAATAAAGGAATCGTTTTCTAAGTAACCAGCATCTGTGATGAGCACGTGGTATAAGACGTAGATCTCGTATGGCCTGGTTTGCTGGGAGGTCTTGGTTCGAATCCTGTCCAAGTGTACTTGGGCTGTTTTATTTTTCCTACCTTGTTTTTTCTCTTTCTTTTTCTTGCGGCCTATCTCTCACTTCCCCCCCTCCCCCCACTCACATGTGGGTACACTTTTTATAACTTTTACCTTATTCTTCCTAAATTCATTAGTGTGTAGATCTATAAATAGTATGTTCTAAAACTTACTAACAAATTCGTTAAAATTATTATCAAGCATTATTTTGATTTATCTAATTTATACCGATTCAAATGCAGTTTTTTTTTTGCGTGTCATAATATATCCAAACGCTCCAATAAAGTCAAAATGTTTAAACCGATATTCTCCAAATTTTTTGTATTTATGGGTAAATGTATCTTTGTATTTGGAGTTAAAACTTTACAATAAACCTTGATTTAAAACAACTGACTTTGATTAATATATTCCTTGACGTAATATGATCGGAGATATCTTCTTAGAATTAATTATTCAGTTATCTCGTGGTATAAGGCGCTAGGCTCACAATAGATGTGAACATTTAAGAAAATACGCTTAAGGTAGGTTCAGATGTTCGGGTCCCCTTAATTATATACACCAAGTTTCGAGCTTCTTGGTTTTGAAGTTAAACCTTTGAGGGTATACAGAAATATACCATTTTATCATATCTTCGCAAATATTTGAGATACGAAATAACTTACTCTCGTAAAATTGTATTTATTATTATTATTCAGCACCGCGTCTTACTACCCGTTCGGGTTATACGCTTTAAGTAGGGAATTACGCTAATGGATTAGAAATTGTGAGGGTTGAATTAGAGGAAGTGAGCCCACATTTGCGTGGAGGGAGAGTGGAAAACTATTTAGGACCCCCCCCCCCAGTTCACCCGACCGAGATTCGAACCTCGATCTCCCCATCCTCAGCAGTCGAGCTCAACATGACTAGCACGTTAGTTAACTACGCCACCGAAGTGGGTTGTAAAATTGTAGTCCTATTAAAAATAAAAATATGTTTTTTTAAATATGTCTATAATCAATAGTTTCTGAGCTATTGGCAAATATATTTTTAGTTTTAGTGAAATCTTTGAAATGTGAAATTGATTGTTAAGTTATTTGGTGGACAGGATGTTCCTCTTGTCTCCATGTTTCTGCAACAATGTGTATAATTTTAGTCAAGATTTTCCACTCTCATTCCATGCAAATGCGGGTACACTTAATCTATAATTCAACCTTACTCCTCCTTAACTCAATAACGTTATTAGTACACGAGCGTAGGACCCGAACGGGCAGTAAGACATAGTGGCTAAAAATAGAGTTAAAAGTCATGTACAAACGTTATGTTAGATGTATCGCGATGGCTCCTATTTAAAACACGAGGCGAACCTTTACTTAACGTTGCGGGTGACCTGGCGGTCTAGGGGTAAGGTGTCAGACTTCTGTGCTGGCGGCCGGGGTTCAATCCTCGGTCCCGGCAAAGATTTATTTGATCACCAAACCCTTCCTTCACCTCTGATAAGACGTGTATTAATCACAACTTGTGAATGTGAGGAATGCCAGGCCTCCACCGTGGTTCGGATATTCGGATTCCACGTTAAACTGTAGGTCCTTCATTTCATCTCACAATCACCCTACCATTACACATTAGCGTAAGTGCGTATAACGCGAAGGGGTAGTAAGACGCGGTGCTAATAATAATAATAATAATAATAATAAACTTAACGTTGCGTTAAGTTTGTTAATACCACGTCTTACTGCCCGTTCGGGTTATTCGCTTATGTACTAATTACATTAATTGTTCTAGAGATTATGAAGGCTATATTTAGAGGAAGTGTGCCCATATTTGTATAAAGGGAGAATGGAAAACAATTTTGGAAAACCACCCGACCGAGATTCGAACCTTGATCTCCCCGTCATCGACAGTCTAGTTTATGGCGAGAGCAGCGCGTTACACCACGTGGTTACTTAATCGGGCCACGTCTAGTTAATTGTGATCCTGGCCTAAGTCATTCCTCAGACCTGGTATAGTTAAGTTGATAGTGATCCTGGCCTAAGTCATTCCTCAGACCTGGTATAGTTAAGTTGATAGTGATCCTGGTCTAAAGTCATTCCCCAGACCTGCTATAGTTAAGTTGATAGTGATCCTGGTCTAAGTCATTCCCCAGACATGGTATAGTTAAGTTGATAGTGATCCTGGCCTAAGTCATTCCCCAGACCTGCTATAGTTAAGTTGATAGTGATCCTTGCCTAAGTCATTCCTCAGAACTGGTATAGTTAAGTTGATAGTGATACTGGCCTAAGTCATTCCCCAGACCTGGTATAGTTAAGTTGATAGTGATCCTTGCCTAAGTCATTCCTCAGACCTGATATAGTTAAGTTGATAGTGATCCTGGTCTAAGTCATTCCCCAGACCTGCTATAGTTAAGTTGATAGTGATCCTGGTCTAAGTCATTCCACCAGACCTGCTATAGTTAAGTTGATAGTGATCCTGGCCTAAGTCATTCCCCAGACCTGGTATAGTTAAGTTGATAGTGATCCTGGTCTAAGTCATTCCTCAGACCTGCTATAGTTAAGTTGATAGTGATCCTGGTCTAAGTCATTCCTCAGACCTGCTATAGTTAAGTTGATAGTGATCCTGGCCTAAGTCATTCCTCAGACCTGCTATATTTAAGTCCATTGTTAACATTGTCTCCCACCTTCATCTCCACAACAGATGCAATAATCCTCCGACACACACATGACTTATTCATATCACATATATGACGTCTTTGTCAACTGGTTGATGAGTTAAGGAAGGTGTCACTAGATAAGATTTCTACTCTTCTTTTTACTATCATTCATGACATCTTTCTCAGAAAGATTCATATACGATTGCTGCTAACGTAGTGACTGGTCTTGACTATTTCAAATACAAGTATTTATAGATACAAACATGTTTTTGTTTGATTTTTCCCATTGCGTCTTAATACTCCCCCGGGCTGTACGCATACATATTAATTACACCTATTTATTAGGGGCAAGGAAGGTATAACTTGAAGGAGATGTACCCGTATTTTCCTCTATAAAAATGGGAAAACTATTACGGGATAAAAACACCTTATGTAAACCTGACCGGGATTCGAACCCTAATATCCGTGTCACTAGCAAACCCCGACTAAATTAGGTTTATTTTTATATCGCGCGCCCACCGACGTATCAGACTTGTTACCGAACTTAAACTATAGTGGGGGTCAGGTAATAAGTGCGAATTTTAAAACATAATAACTATAGTAGGATTTGTTAGGAATGAACTTTTAGAAACCCGCTTCGGTGGCCGCATTGTCTAACATCTTACTTTCGCAATAGATTAGACTTCCGATGACGGGGATATCGAGGTTCGAATCTCAGCCGGGTGTACTGAGGGTGGTTTTTACCAAATGTTTTCCCACGGTTTCTCCATGCAAATGCAGATACACTTCCTAAAAATAGAACCTAGATAATCCCTAAAACCATTAGCGTAATTAATATATAAGCGAATGGGTAGTAAAACGTGGAGCTAAAAAAACTTAAAAAATAAAAACTTTTTTTGCAATCAGCACTGATAACAAACTTATTTATATAATCTATAAAAATTGACAATTTGATCTAATCCTGGCCTGATGTGTTGAGAATGTTTTTCCCTAAACGATTTTTCACTTTACTTCCACGCAAATGTGTTTACACTTCCTATAAATTCAGACTTCCTCATCTCTATAACACATTAATGTAATCGAGTAAACATGCGTACTACCCGAATGGGTATTAATATTAGGTGCAAAAACCAATACTATCACGTCATGTCATATTATTATTATTATTATTATTATTATTAACACCTAGTATTACTACCCGTTCGGGTTATACGCACTTACGCTAATGTGTAAGGGTAGGGTGATTGTGAGAGTGGGATCCGAACCACGGTGGAGGCCTGGCACTCCATACATTTACAATTTGTGATTAATACACGTCTTGTCAGAGGTGAAGGAAGAGTTTGACAATCAGATAAATCTGTGCCGGGACCAAGGATTGAACCCCGACTCCCAGCATAAAAGCCCAACACCTTACCCCTAGACCGCCAGGTCACCCTTTATGTCATGTTATCTGCAGTTGTAATAAACCTATAAAATAATCGTTATTAATTTTAGTCAGCGAAAGATTGAAATTAAGTTTGGTTACATATGCAACCGTTTGAATCAAAATATAGCACAAATGAAAAATTGACACCTAGACTCGAGAATTGAAACTGGGATTTTAGCACGCCAAGATTCGTCCCGTGACCAGGTGCCATTTTTAAAATTATACTTAATAAATGAGGTACCCGATTGTTTTGTGCGAAGCAATTCTGATCCTGTTCGCGTTTTGGTGAATCAATGGCGAGTGTAGTACGTTTCCATTGACCCAGAGGATTAGCCGCGGGGAAGATGGCAGCAGGGGGCGGGGACCAATTTCGAAACTGTTGGTCCACCACGTGTATTGCCTGGAACTAACCAGGGCGAGGTCACGAGGCCTGTGATTCAATCCAATTTTCATATGAAGGGCCTTTTAGACTTAGAAAATAGCAAACATCATTATTTTGCTGCCAACATTGATACAATTTTATTGTTATTGTTAGAACGTAGCGGTGTCCTGTTTTAATTTGACCATTTTACATTTCGTCTGTATGTCTGTACGGATATTTGTTACATGATAACTGATAAATCCTTAGAGCAGATTTTTGGCGAAATGAGGCAGGGGCAGTCTTTGAGCTAGGCCACAGACAAGGTATACACCAGACCAACACCCTCCAAGTTAAAATGGCTGTGTTCCGTGGGAGATCTTGAGTCCTTCAACACGAGGATCCATAGGTTTCATCAAGGGACATTTTTTGAAAAAAACTTATTTTAAACATGGTTCCATTAGATATAGGACACCAATATCCCTCTCGAGTCAATCGGCTGGCTTCCGCAAAGCTAGGTTCAGGTATTGACCCAACCTCCTCTTCACATTATCCTACCTCAAAAACAGCTTACTCGGAGTGCACATTATGATTACAATGGTCCCTTAGTGACGAACATGTTAAAAGTGAGTCGTTTAGTAACTGCATATTTGTAAGCGATTTTATCATTGATTATTGACACTAGCGAACCCCAGTGTTGATGGGCTCAACCTGGCCCAAGGAGCGCAGAGAAACTTCCGTAAGGCTGAAGATCTGGTATATCCTTAACTACAATGTAATTTTTTTTTTTCATTCTGGCTATTAATTTCAAACCCACCTCGGTGGCGTAGTTGGCTAACGCGCTAGTCGTGTTGAGCTCGACTACTGAGGACGGGGAGATCGAGGTTCGAATCTCGGTCGGCTGAACTGGGGGTGTTTTTTCCTAAATGGTTTTCCACTATCCCTCCACGTAAATGCGGGTCCACTTCCTCTAATTCAACCTTCCCAATTCATAATCCATTAGCGTAGTTAGTTCTTAAAGCGTATAACCCGAACGGGTGGTAAGACGCGGTGCTAAATAATAAATAAATAATAAACTTTTCTCACGTCCGCTAACTACCACTTTAAGTACATAACCTTCGCCCTTCCGAGTAGTTGTTGTCAGCTTAAGAAGAGCTTATTAAGGTGTACCTGTGATAGGTTCTTCCTCACGCCGTACCCATTTGACCGACCATACACAGGTTCTGCTCAACACACCTCACATGGGGATGTATGCTCACTGATAGTTGGATAGTGTTCTACCTAGTGATAAGAACTATTTCACAGCTACAGTTTCAACCATGACAACATCCACTCCCGGCCGTTAAGTCATCACCGTGAAAGGTAAAACCCACTATTCATCAATGATACATTTTTCAACCATACCGGGAAACGAACCAGGGACCCTTAGCTCAGTAAACAGACACCCTACCGACTGAGCAAAGGTGTTGGATACAGTAATTATTATTAATACTGGATCTATGAAAAGTGAGAGTTTCTGATCATATGACTTGACGTACGAGAATACGAAGGTCTAAGGCGTCACTCTCGTGTTAGACTGGTCTGCGAATGACAGGGAGATCGGAGTTCGAATCCCGGTTGGGCCATCTGAGAGTGATTTTTTACTAAATGGTTTCCCACTCTCCTTCTAAGCAAATTCTGGTGGATTACCCATAAAATGCTTCCTTCCTCATCCCTAGCTCATTAGATTAATAACATATATGTGTGTTTAACCTGAACTGGAAGTAAGACGCGGTGATGGGGATGAAGATTATGTTAATAACTCTAATAACTATAAAACAGTTCCTTCTTATATAAATGGGATTGTAGGTTCCACCCGTAGTACAAACTCTTGATTAGAGAGGAATAAAATAAAAAAATACATTGTATTACGATATTTTACTTCTTTTTTTAGTCGTCTTTTTTGCGGGGAGCTGTGAGTTTAAGGAGGGAGTTAGGATAGGTCAGCGGGTATATTAAGGGGCGTGAGAGAAACAATATTGAATAAAAGACATGGTGGCTATAGACAAACAGATAAAAACCTGTAAAAGTCAGGGATTTTTTTTTATTTCAGGGAAAACATGGAATTACTAAGAGAAAAGGTAAAAGTAGTGGGATTTAAATACGTGACTAATTCTGCGTCTATTCATTTAAACAAAAGTGAGAGATTTGTTTTTTCGGTGTTAACAAAAGGCATTGCCTATATGTGTTCTTCTAACATGAGATGGTTGCACAATGTTTGTTTTATAAAACATCTACACAGACACATAAATAATATCTAAACATTAAATACTGTAAAAATATCTTATAATAATGTTTAGCTTCAGTAGCTGTTAAGATTGTTTATTTAATATGTGATCAATTCACGAAATGGATAAAATATTGCCATTCACCATGAAAAATTGTAAGAAAGGTTAAGCCAGATTTTTTTTTTAATGTCTGGAAAACTTGGTAGTCAGGGAATTTTATAATTAAAGTTTTGTTGCCGTCTTAAAAGACTAAAAAAAAAAAGTGAGCAATCTTCATTGAATAAGTCAAGGTAGGTCGTACATAACCTTGGAACCAGGAATGACGTCAGAGAACCGGACGACAAGACTCTTGCAACAGTCGTTGTTATTCTGGTGAGAGTGGCGAGCGAATAGGTGGGCACGTGGTTTAAGACGTTAGGTTCGAAATAGACGGGATTGTCGGCCAGTGAGGTGTTGTTTTTCCATGTGTAACACATCACTATTGTTTCACCATTGTCTTTGCATGCTAATAAGGACTATTCTCTAATAAACTACTCGCTTTCTCTTCATCACTTAGCCCAGGCTGTTCTCAAACTTGTTTTCACTCAAGCCTCACGTGAACATTAAAAGTCATGTCCTAACGCGCTACTATCGCGTTAGACTAGACTGCTGATGATGGGGAGATCTAGGTTCGAATCTCAGTTGGGTGTATTGAGGTTTTTTTTTACCAAAATTGTTTTTCACTCTCCCGCCACCCAAATGTGAGTACACTTCCTCTAAATATAACTTTTTTAAATCCCTAAAACCATTAGCGTGATTAGCACATGAGCGTATAATCCGAACGGGTAGTAAGACGCAGTGCTAAAAGGAAATTAAAAACTCTTCAACGTTAAAACTCAAACAAACAAAAAAAGCATACGATATTTGATTGATTACTATATTTTCTGATAAGAGCTTGGAAAAAGTTGTGAAATATTAAGAATAGTACATTTTATAAAATATCAAGTTTATAGTATTTTGTACATGCATTTTATGAAATAAATATTCTTTTGTGAAAAATATACACTTGTGATTTTGGAGGATGGGTTTGTCTCCTATCACCGATATTGCTCAGCTCGGGCTCAGATTTTATCACACACAGAGGAAGGCCATTTTCAACTGACAGTAAACTTTGTGTTGAACAGGGATTTTTTTTAAGCTAAACATATACTGGAATATCTGTGAATATGGGAGCTGCAGACTTAACTCAGAAAGTTCAAACTATCCTATTTTAAGGATGACTTCACAAACGTAATTTTTTCAAAATATTATGAATTTTTTTTCTTCTAAGCCACTCTCTAAATTGTATGTAAAAAGATTGAAATTTTTCTCATAGGGAGCTTGGAAAAACGTAGAAAATATATGTTTTGAAGATAGTGGTGAACTTTTTTTTTTTTGTCAAGAACCGCAACTTACTACCCGTTCGGGTCATACACCTATGTACTAATTGTACAAATGTATTACAAATTAGAAAGTCCTAGTTTAGAAGAAGTGCACCCATATTTTCGTAGAGGGAGGGTGTACAATTATTTGGGAAAACCTCCCTCAGTTCATCCGACCAGGATCGAACCCCGATCTCCCCGTCTTCGGTATTCTACTATACTGATTTATGTTACTATACGATGGATTTAAATTATTTATTATTATTATTTTAGCTTAAAATATGTATGGGGAAATCTCATAGATTATGATGAACATAAATCGTGACACTTTATTTCAGTCGATAGTGTCTCTGCTTACTGAGCTAAGGGCCCTTCCTGAGTTTGATTCTTAACATGGCCGAAAAATGTATCGTCGTTGAAATGTTGGTTTCTCCTTTCACAGTGATGAATTAACGTCCGTTGGGTGTTGTGTTTTTTATATATTAAATTTAGTTTATAGGTCGTGTGCTCATATAATCAGTTTGTTTATACCATGCAAGTTAAACCCCTCAGTTTAAAAAAAATAGATAAGATTTAAAATGTAATAGTATTAAAATTTACAATATCAATGAAAAGTGTTTTGTAAGCAATCAGTTGAAGTACATCCATTACTAATTAATCCGCTAACTTCCTATTGATGATTGATTGTCGACGCCTCCACTATCTTGGAGTTTTGAAGTGGAAAACCTAAGTGCCACTTGTGGAAACGATATGATTAATGTTGCGTTTACCCCACTCTAGTTTACTAATTTTCTGGGAAACCCTCGATCAGTTAAGCGAACGTCAATAATATCAATACTTGTCTTGGATTACAAATCCTTGGTTATAAATTAAGATGTATTAAAGATTTACTAAACCTAAATTATACCTAAGTTCTGAACGGAAAACATATTTAACTAGCTGGCCCGTTGACGTATCATGCACGAGTTAATTTCTAAAAAATATTTCAATTGTAACATTTATAATATATTTTAGAAAATTTAAACTCGAAATTTCTGAAATATGTAAACGCTTTTTTTTTCTTTTTTTAGTAAAAACATTTACTTGGAGTAACATTATTTTAAGTTTACAAATTTTCAATAGCAAAGCCGCAATTTACTGGATGTTCATTTTAAAACTTTCCACCAAAATATTTCGAAAGCAACGCATTGCAGAAAAAAATATTTCAAACAAAAGTTGTTTGGTTCTGAGGGGGAGGTGAGGTGGTCAGGCCGGTATGGCCTTGGGGGGCGTTGCTGAGGTTTTGTAAGGTCACGTTGATTTTTTTTTTAAATAAGGCACCCTATTTTTTATTACATATTCCTGTAGATCACGTTGTACCATTTTCAAAATGGTGGTTTTAAACTTTTTAAAGTAAAAGCTATCACGATAAATGAGCCTCGCAAGTTTACGAGTCGCCGGCACCGGGTGCGGCATTAGAATTTGGCCTATTCAAACATAGCTCTGGAAAGTATAATTCTTTATTTATAAGAAAGTAAAAGAAAAAAAATTGTTTTTGCTGCTATCAATTCCAGCTATAAATCCATTACTCCTCTCATATTGCACGCGCTAGAAAATCAACTAGACAATCATGGAAACATGAAACTTGATAATATCTCTTATATTTTCAGCAATCTTGAGGCCCCCCCCATTACCATACATTACTCGTTCGTCAATGGTTAGATAATAGATTTAATGGGCAATGGATCGGTAGAAGAGGACCAATTGAGTGGCCAGCAAGGTCACTTGATTTAACGCCCCTAGATTTTTTTATGGGGAACATTTAAAGTCCACTATTTATGGGACTATACCAGCAAATATCTAAGAATTAAAAAATAGGATAACAATGGCATGTAGACGTATTACAAAAGCAACCTTACGAAAAGTCAGAAGTGAATTTGAAAATAGAACTTAATATACCTTTAAACGTAAAATTAAAAAAAGTGTTTTTTTTCCATAATTATTTTACAAACGCACATAAAGTTGACAAATACACGTGTGCAAGCACACAAACACTTGTACCTTCCCGAGCTATGTTTGAATAGGCCAAATTCTAATGCCGCACCCGGTGCCGGTGACTCAGAAACTTGTGAGATTCATTTCTCGTGATAGCTTTTACTTTAAAAAGATTAAAACCGCCATTATAAAAATGGCACAACGTGATCCACAGAAATATGTAAAAAAGAAAAAAAATATGGAATAATTTAAAAAATCAACGTGACCTTAACGTCACCTTAGCAACACCACCCAAGGTCATACCAGCCTTACCACCTTACTTGCTCCCTAGAACCAAACAACTTTTATTTAAAATACTTTTTTTCTATAATGTGTTGTTTTCGAGATATTTTTCTGGAAAGTTTTCAAATGAACACCCGGTATACATAATTTAAGTTATTCTTTTAATGTATGAGCACTATATATGTTTTATTTCACCATGTATTACTACCCGTTTGGCTTATACGCGTACGCACTAATTACACCTATGTCCTAGGGATTAGGAAGGGTTAATTTAGAGTAAATGTACCCGCATTTGTATGGAGGGAGATCCGAAAACCATTAAGGAAAAATCACCCTTAGTACACCCAACCGGGATTCGAACTCCGATCTCCCCGTCTTCGGCAGTCTCGTATTTTATGAAAGTGAATCCTTCCTTAGACGATGTAACCACTGAAGCGGGTTCGTTTAGGCTGAAATTTGTGATTACAATAGCTTTGTTAGTAATGAATAATAGCTTTGTTAGTAATGAATAATTTAAATCCTTCATTAAATTGGTTTGTTTGGACTTGATACGTTCCTACTCCCAAGTAATATATGCGTGACCCATTTAACTTATTAGCACCACCGCACGTCAATCTGTTAGCCTAGACCTGAATTGAGGGGTTTATAAGGACTCAAATACTTTGACCTACGCTATCATTATCAGGGGTGACCTACAAACAACGCACCCAGGACAAAATTGTTATTTTTTTATATTAAGCAAGTCAATGTTTTCCGCTTAGGGCCGTATTTATAGTTTAGTATCGAGAATCAAATATTCTCCCAGCATACGGTTAACAAGCAATCTTGGTCCATTGTTTGACACCTGAATCTTGACTATACGTGCGGCCCTAAGATTCGTGGGACAGCTATCGTTAGGTTCTAATGAGGTATTAGGAGATATAATACCTCGGTTTGACCCCAAGGAGTAACTAAAAGTAATCTAATACATGGTGGGTCTGAACAAATGGACGATTAGTAACTTGAAAAATTAACACTTTAATTGATTAGTAAATATTCACTAGCTAAATAAAAGAAAACTACATATTACTTTTTTTTTCACTTTTTGAAGATATCCTCACTCAGGTGAGCTCCACTTGACGTCATACAAACCTCAGCACGTGGTCCATCCCTTTCCTCAGCATAGATTGTATAATTAAAGGCTATCTAACTTGATAACAACATGATAAGTTTGTCATGATTTCATGTGCCTATATATATATATATAATGATAAGTTTGTCATGATTTCATGTGCCTATATATATATATTTATAATGATAAGTTTTTCATGATTTCAGGTACATATTTATTTATTTAGATATAGTTGTTGGTGTTAACGCGAAATTTTTCTGTTGGCTTAAAAAACGATGATATTATTTCTTTGCAAGACAAGTATCTATATAATCCTAATTATATAAAAAAAACTCCATAGCATCAGTCCAACTCTAATAATCGACCGAGTGACCACCGTATGTTGGCGATGATAGTGCTAACATTTGCGGATAGAGGGTGCTATATGGTCAGCGCATCAAACCCTCCGGATGTTAATCTCAGTTTTTTAGATCGAAGCCGCTATTATTATTTTTAAAGTAGCTCCTCATTTGTCCTCACGAGACTGAGTTGACCCTGTTCCAAACACACTGTTTCACAGAAAAATCTGGAAGCAGTTAGAATCGAGCCAGGAACTATGACCACCAGACCACACACAACACATACATATATATATATTAAAGGCAATGTGTGTAAACCAGGCATTCTATAAAATTCCTAGGCTTTCTATATAATTCATAAGCAAAGTATGAAATAAATTAGTTTTGCTGTTGTATTTTATACTTTCCGTAAGAAATTTATAGAATAACCAGTTATTATATATAACTGAGAACAATAACTAATCTAGCCTAATCTTATTTTACCTAACTACACTATTCTAAAATAACCTAGCCTGACCAACTTAAATCCTAGGAATTATGTGAACCTGCAAGAAAACGGTGCAAGGCTTACATATTACTGGATAAAAGATTTAATAGCATATTCCAGGACTTCAAAAAGACAAAGAACTTGAAAATAAGTATGAAATACAACAGCAAAATTCTTTTATTTCATACTTTACCAAAACCACTCTGGCATTATATAGAAACCCTAGGCATTTTACAAAATGCCTGGATTTCACACATTGCCGGTGACATTTACATTTTTATTTCCAAATACGTGACGTAAGCGCCTGATAAATAGGCAGACAGGCCAGTATATGTGCATTGCGTGACAGTATGGCTGATATTACAAGGCGTCGAGCTAGAAATTTGAGTACAGCTCGAACGTTGATTACTAAGTTTTTTATGTTGTTTATAATTTTACGCTTTATACAAGTTATTCTATGAGTTATGGATGAGTATTGTGGCTGAAATAAAATGTACCCGCGTTCTTGAGTAGAAAGACACATATAGAAAACCATCCCTTATGTGATCAACTGAATACAATAAAGTTAGGATTTGGAGCATGACTACCCCCTTTTCCCCTCCCTCTTTCTCCATCAACGGTGGGAAATTTCAATGTGATTCTAATGGCTTAGACCAGGGGTTTCCAAACTTCTCTGACCAAAAGAGCCTTTGCAACACACACAACAACAAAAAGTTGCAACCCTCATAATATTTTTCACACTATAATATTATGAACATTAATTAACGATAGTTATACTGTATTTTACAAGTATAAAAGTACAAAACAAATGGAAAATATCACATGTTTTATTCTTTAAATTGAAAAATGACATCAGGATCATGGAATAGAACTAAGTATGTTTGGGTTGGTGCACCAATGCTCTAACCACTGAGATATCCAGGAGCCGTCCCGTGTGTGGGATAATTCTTCACTGATATTTTAAGGCAGATTCTGTTATGGACGTTCACACATGTTTTGTCTGTGCCTTTGGCAAATGCACTTTATTAATATTTGAAGAAATTTACAGTCCTATTTATATTTTATATTGTGAAAATAAAATAAAGAATAATATTCTAAAATTTGTTCACGTATCCTGAGATAGCAATGGCGGGACACAATTATTTGAAGAACGCTTCCTTATCGTCTTAAACTATTGAACTTTTAAATACAATCTTCTTTATCGCGTAGCTGAGTGGTCAGATGGGCTCACTAGAGGTATGTAGGCTTATCATTGTACCTCTGAAGATGAAAGAAATGTAATCGTCATATATAGGCAGACCATCATGATGCTCGCCTATTCAAACTTTTGGCGTTAAAATTGCGTGTGTTTTTTTTTATAATTTATTTTAACCCAAGTTTAGGCTATCATCATATTAAATATAAATATAGTATACATTTTATACTAATGGAGAAAGAGGGAGGAAGGTATAATTTAAAAGAAATGTACCTAGGATTTCGTAAACCGTTAAAGGGGGTGGGGTGGAAACCACCCTCATTACACCAATCCGGAATCCGAACCCAGATCTCCCCATCATCAAGTCTAACTGTGAGAATGACGTGTTAGACCATGGGATCACTGAAGCCGGTTTGTATTTTGTATTTAATGATATGTTTAGTGTATATTGTTTCCTATGGAATATTTAAGAAATTTAGATAAAACTAGGTAGATTTTATATAATTGAAATTAATTAAATGACTATAATTAGAGGTATTTAACGTGCACTTTCTGAACCAATTGATTATATTAACACACGACTCATAAACTAACTTAAATCTAGAACAGACACAACACCCAGTCTCTTTCCCCAGCCGTTAATCCATCCCTGTGAAATGAGAAACACCCAATTTCACTTACGATCAATATTTCACTCATGCTAGGAATTGAACCTGAAACCCTTACCCCAGTAGACAGACATGCTACTGACCGAAACTGTCGGTTGGACAGGTGTGAAAGCAATCAAACTTTGTATAAATGATCCAAAATAATCCGAGCTCTATTTATGTTTGCCTTCCAAAGTCGTCTGAATCCGAGTTCCAAGTTGGGAGGGAATGTTAGATGAATCATACTTGTATCGTGCGTGCGTGTTTGAGAGTATGACCTTGCTGCAATTGGTCGACTTAATTACGACGGGGTCTCATCAAATAATTAAGTGGACGGAGACAAGTGTCCACCTATCCAGCAGAAACCTACGTGCGAATAATAAGTGTCCATCCGTTGGAATCGTGTGCGTGGTGAATAGGTCCGGTCAAGTTGTAACGGCACTAACAATTTGCACTACGTACTAGCTAAGTTGAGAACATCAGAGTAGCCCGCTCAATACGCCTGAGGAGTCTTTCTAGCAATTAACTGAACTGCCGGTGACGGGGATGTCGGTGTTCGAATCCTGACTGAGTGTTCCTCTTTCTTAAACGGTTTTACACTCCTCCTCCCCAACCGAATGAGGGAACATTTCCCCTAAACTATTTATACCTCATTTAGTGAAAATATGTGTAAAGCGTTGTATTATTACTAGCACCGCGTCTTACTACCCATACGGGTTATACGCACTTACGCTAATGTGTAATGGTAGGGTGATTGTGAGATGAAATGAAGGATCTACAGTTTAACGTGGAATCCGAACCATGGTGGAGGCCTGGCATTCCCCACATTCACAAGATGTCTTGTCAGAGGTGATGGAAGGGTTTGGTAAGTAGAGCGTTGTAAAAAAAAAATAGATATGGTGCACCGCACAAACGTTCTCTCTCTCTCTCTTTTATTTTAAAATAGAGACGTTTACTAAAAACTCATAGTATTTGTGCAACAAAATAATATACATTGTTGCAGAAACACTTCACCAAAGAGCATAAATGGCATCAAATAAGCTGTTAAAGAAACAATGAGTAAAGAATAAAATCTAAGTTATATCCGCCAAATAGCATAACAATTTTATATTTCAAAGAGAGTATATATATATATATATATATATATTACTTATATCTCAAGAACTATTAGTCTTATAAAAACATAAAGTATTTCAAATAAGAGATCTTTATTTTTATCAGTATAACACTAGTTGCGGAGATATGAGCAAAATTGAAAATTGATACTTATATAAAGCACTCACAATGTCGCTTTCGAGAAAAATTTATTATCGCCATTTTATCTGTAATGTTAATTAGTGCTTAAATACAAAATATAATCAAAATAGTTAAAACGGATTTGGAGAAAATCAATTTTTTTCTCTTTTTGCCTTTTAGTTTTAGGATTGTATATCTAATTTCAAAAATTCCTCAAGGGAATCTTGTGAAAACACTAGATAACAATTTTTAGCCTGATCGGTAAAACAGTTTCGGCTTTAGCCCAAGGTACAGAAAGACAGATGGCATCATGAAACGTCGACATTTATCAAAATTTCAAATTACATTTTTTTGACGATCACAATATTTATCTCTCTTAGGGTTAGAGAGAGAGCGTAATAAAGAATAAGTTAAGTAATTTTTTGCACCATATGATGATCAGACCAGAATTCCCTTTAACTGTTGTCAGCCACGCTAACTACACAATCCAAAAGGCCCTATGTTAAAATCTAAATCATAGACATCCTTAATTGTAACGCTACTGCACAAGGATGTCCCAATTTTAAACATTATAATTTATAATTTGTCCGTGTACATGGCTTTCAGTGGAGACACTTTATACTCAAAGCAATTGTCGGGCTCCGTGAATGTTCCATTTAACAGCGCCAATTATCCCATGAGGTTCGTGTAAAACGAGCCGCGCGCGTGTGTGTGTGTGTGTGGTTTTCACAGTTACAAAGTGCTGTTATTAGCTTCTCTTGGTTAGGAAACCCGATATCGGAGCTGCTAGAGAATCTTTTAACCACAAGGTTGGCGACCATGCTTGTAAAGTGCTGCATGCGAATTAGTATATTACGACCACGAACAAAAAAAAAATGCATAAATTATGTGACAACCTATCGGTGTAAAAAAAAAGTTTAATTTCTAACGATGTTGTTATTAGAGATGGCTCGAACTAAGTATTTCTAGAATCCGAATCTCGAACCCTAATCTTAATTTTCTTCCTAATCTTGAATCCAAATTCGAATCATCGTAAATTAATTATATTAATAAAAAAATTGCTTTCCCAACTTCACAATAATTCTATATAATTCATTTCACCAATTGCTTAAAACAGTTATTTGAAGTCAAGGTATTTATAATTGTATTAAAGATATTTTTTTATGAACATAGAATTTCTCGAATACTATTGGATTTGAGGGATTTGTGGATTCTAGCGTTCTATATCTAGGTCTTAAATTAGTAAATATATCGCATCATAGGCTTTGTTAGCTATTAATGATTGATGAAAAGGGGTTTGGGACATGGTAACTCTATTTTAACTTTAAATTGAAACAAGTGAAATAATAATAATAATAATAATATATATATATATATATATATATATATATATATATATATATA
>CABFVZ010000400.1:361496-377914 GCA_902151445.1 Timema monikensis
ATATATATATATATATACAGGGTGAATCCGTAACAATTAGACGATTATTAACCTGAAAATCAACACTTTAATTGATAAGTAAATATTCACTATCTAAATAAAAGCAAGCTACATACTACACTTTTTGAAGATGTCACTCAGGTGAGCTCCACAGGACGTCAACCAAACCCCAGCACGTTGTACATCACTTTCCTCAGCATAGATCTTATAATTGTTTCCACTCAACCCTTTATATACATTGCAGGTCACCTGGTGGTCTAGGGGTAAGGTGTCGGACTTTTGTGCGGGGTTCAATTCTCGGTCCCAGTACATAGTTATCTGATTGCCAAAACCTTCCTTCACCTCTGACAAGACGTGTATCAATCACAGCCTGTGAATGTGGGGAATGCCAGGCCCCTACCGTGGTTCGGATTCCACGTTGAACTGTAAGTCCTCCATTTCATCTCACAATCACCCTACGATTGCACATTAGCGTAAGTGCGTATAACCTGAATGGGTAGTAAGATACCCCATCATAATAATTTATTTGCATTGTCTTAGACAAAGATTTTCATTTATTTTTTTAAATCAAACACTTTAATATTTATTTTCTAGAGAATTGAATGTATTTCATTCAAAGAGTTGAGTTACTTGAGTGCTTTATTTCTTAGACATAGTTTCAATTCGTGGTCGTATGGAGAACAAACACATACATATTTACTGTTCAACTGAAATAAGTTCCTCTGCGCATGAGCATGACTAAGTCTCTCCCGTAGTGTTGCCAACTTACACGTTCATTGAGCAGCGAGGTTTCTCGTGAAAGAATAGTGTCGTGAAAAACAACACTCTGAGGACCATGGTTTAAATCCTGAATATCTCGAGGATTAAGGCAAAAACAAATAAAATCAGTTTCCTAGATATTTTTGTAGATATAGGAATTTTAATATTAAATCATGTCATTTAGTTATGAAAAAGTTTAAAATTGTCCTATCGGAATGTTTTAACCGGGACTTGGGTGTCTAACTCTTCTAGTCTGGGGAAGGACAGGGTTCGAGTCCCGGGTGAGTGCATTTTGTTGGGTTTCCCTTGAACTGTCATCCACTCCTTCCGTCATACTAATGCTGGTACACTTAATCTAAATCCTACCTTTCCCTATCCTATTAGCGTGGATATCCCTGACGGTAAATTAGACTCGGAAAACGGGAGAAGGATCACTCAACTTCTAGATTGGTCTCAGATTGGTTTCGAATCAAAGACCCTGATATCAAGAGAAAGACTCCCTAACAACTAACTCGGTCGCCACATGGTCTAAAGCAGTGATGGGTGACCTGGTGGTCTAGGGGTAAGGTGTCAGACTTCTGTGCTGGCGGCCGGGGTTCAATCCTCGGTCCCGGCACAGATTTATCTGATTTCCAAACCCTTCCTTCACCTCTGACAAGACATCTTGTGAATGTGAGGAATGCCAGGCCTCCACCGTGGTTCGGATTCCACGTTAAACTGTAGGTCCTTCATTTCATCTCACAATCACCCTACCACTACACATTAGCGTGTGTATAACCCGAACGGGTAGTAATACGCGGTGCTAATAATAATAATAATAATAATAATAAAGCAGTGGTCGGCAACCTACGGCTCGCGGGTTGAATGATTTTATCTGGCCCACAAAATATTTATAAAACAAACACTTGTGTTCATAAAAATAGAATAGTTACTAATTATTATTTTATAAATATAAAGTTGAAATTTTTCCCTCGATATTTTTTAAAAACTTGTTCACCAAATTTGTTTAAAACGCATATGGCACATGGTATAGAAACTGTTGCTGATACCTGGTCTAACGCGTCACTCTCACAATAAATTAGACTGCTAGTGGTAGGTAGTTCGGGGTTTGAATCCCGAAATGAGAGTAGTTTTTTCCTGAATGGTGTTATACTCTTTCTCACACGCCTCGGTGGTGTAGTTAGCTAATGAACTGGTTTCGTGTTGAGTTAAACTGCTGAGAACGGGGAGATCGAGGTTCGAATCTCGCTCGGGTGAACTGGGGGTAGTTTTTCTTAAATGGTTTTCCGCTCTGCCTCCACGAAATACGGAGTCACTTCATCTATATCCAACCTATTCAATTTTTAACCCATTAGCGTAATTAATACTTAGGCGTAACTATAGCGGGTAGTAAGATGCGGTGCTAAAAAAAAATCTATATTAAACAGGGGGTCAAGGGCGAACTTCACACTACAAATATTTTCCTGGATAACAACTTTTACATCTCAAATCCCATAAAGTCCCCAGCAAATACTTTTTTAAAAGATTTAAATACTAGAAAGACCTCTTGCAACCATAATCTAAAGTGCATTAGAAAGATCTAATGATTGTTTAACATATAGCAGCACTAACTAAATTTGAGTTTAAATTTGACTTTCACTCCTTTTCCCCTGTACCCTTCATATTGTCTTGAACCAAACAAAGCAATCATGCCAACCTAACTTCCATCTTGACAAATGTATGGTACTTTATTTATTCAGTGGTTACATACATTTATAGTGTTTGCACGACTGAAAGGCAGTATTTAATTTTATCACTAGACTAGTAAAGGCAAACATTATCTGTTTGAGCTCAGTCAACAGTAACGATTGTCAAGTGCAGAAAAATCTTCAAATATTGACAGTGTCAACTTTGACCAAATTGACTATAGTTTTATTTTAACGATATATGAATGAAAAGAGATGTCTCGAATTGATTTTACTTTTTAATATATTATAAAGAAAGCAATGTAATTATGAAAATCTTCCACTTCGAAGTTATGATTTGTCTAGCATTTTTATAAGCCCCCTAACTCATAAAGTGGGTCTTGCGGTTTTGTCTGTGCTCAAATATGTATGTATGTGCCCATGTCTGTCTGTCTGGCTGAATGTTTGTTCGTACTTGGTGCAACAGCCGAAATGGTTTGATGTATTTAATTAAATCTTGAAACTTAAATGGGGTCACGCCTCAAGACAAAATTTTTATTTTTATTATAGATTTAAAACTAGGGGTAGCTTAAAAATGAATGACCTTTGAATTTTTTTGAAATTGGCTCTAACGATTTTATTTAAAATGGACTATGTGTACTTGGGTGTCAGGGTAAAATTGATTGAAGAAGATGAAATCATAAATGTTATTCTAGCTTTAAAATTAATATTAGTCTAAAAATGAGTGATCTTTGAAAATTAGATTTTAAACAAAAATTGTTCCAAATATTATGTTTAAACTGGACACTGTATATGTGGTTTTCAGGGGAGAAATTGACCTAAGGATGGTTTACTGATGACTTATTTTTGAACATTTTAATTATTTGGAAAATCACTTTACCGATTTTGTTTTAAATGGCCACCTTTAGAGTATTTTATATAATAAATAAGAAAGTTTTTTCTTTCTTTTTTTCTAAAAAAGAATAATTTTAAACTTGTTTATTGATAACTATTTATCATAGAGACATAGAAATTTTGCGAGGTGTGTTTTTACAAAGTTTTGCTTAGAACTTTAAAATGGTTATCAAATTATATTTAGAATTCATTATAGCGTAGGGTTTTTTTCTAGTAAATAACACATTTGCAAATTAAAACTAAACTACACTTTCACGAAATTGACTACTTGACCTTTTAAATTCGAAATATGGTTAATCGTCTCAATATAGTAACTATAATTCCCTCGACCAAAGAACATTGGTAAAATATGTTATTTAACCGGTCATGGGACTAAAGGGGAATGTTTAAGATGGATGTATAGGGAACACGAGTTTAGAGGAGTGTTTTTTCAGTTTTTATAGTAAATATAATTTTTATAAAAATAATTCAGATATTGTTTCAGTTGAAACATAGAATTTAATTTTCTTCACGTGGTAATATCAACAGTTCTTAAATATCTGTCAAGGGTGTCCTGGAATTTAATGACAATTTTTTCTCTTCATTTAAAAAAGTTATCATCTAATGCTGCCATGCTCACAACAGATATTCAATAATTACTATTGAGTTCATCACGCGAAGAAAAATAAACTCTATAATTCCACTGAAGCTATATTTGATTTTAAATTGCCATAAAAAGTGTTGACATAAAAATGACAAAAACCCATTTTCCCGCGTCCGTAGATAAATAATAATAATAATAAGAATAAACAAATTCACTAGAAATTTCCAACTTTCTATTTTTGGCTTGTTTGTTTTTTCACATATTTAAGTTGTAATTTTTTATATTTTGTTGCATCATACCATTCAAATAAAAGTTTGATTTGTTAACATTTTTACCACAAAATAAATATTTTACCATCGAAATCCAACGAAGTTAAATAATTTTATTTACCATAAATAATTTTACTCTACGTAGCATTAATTGATTAATTTACTATGTCTATGGAAGATTTTCATTTGCATAATATGTTTGTGACATAAATATAAATGCCAGCCGAGTAAGACTCTGCTTAAATTATGCGCACGAGCTCTAATTCCCATCTGATTTCAAGGTTACGTTACTTGTCTTTACACATGTTAATATGTTATATGTTGTCACATACCCATTGTAAGCTTTATAGTGCGGTCAGGCCAGGGCTACGTAAGTAACCGCGTGCCATGAATAAAGATTAACATTCATTTGCCAAAGTAATAGGAAGATATATTGGCCACTAACCAAGTTATTTGCATCGATGGCCGCATGATATAAGGCGTCACTCTCACAATAGACTAGACTGTCGATGACGGGGAGAGAGGGGTTAAAATCAGTTGAATTTACAAAGGTTGGTTTCCCTAAATGTTTTTTCACTCTCCCTTCACGCAATTGTAAGTGCATTTCTTCTCAATTAAACCTTCCTAATACCTAACACATTGGTGTAACTAGCACATAAGCGTATAACCCGAATGGGTAGTAGGACGCGGTGCTAAAATAAAATATACAAACCTAGTTGTTTTGTGTACTGTGTCTGACTACCCATTCGCCCGTTCACTTATTTACACCGAACAAGTAAGGCTGAGGACGCTGAATTTTAAAGGAAATTTTCACCGAAAAATTGAGAAAATAGAGTTGTAAAACTTTTTTTTTAAAAAAATAGTACATTGAGTTGGTAATCAAACCCGGACCTCCTCGCCAGCATCAATTTAAACTGGCCGAGACTGACATATTTGTCCGTGTGGCCGCCCGCCGGATCCGGTCCAAGCTTTTAGACCAGGGGTTGGTAACTTAGTTGGACCACGAGCTACTTTTAAACTTATCAGGAGGTCCTGCGATCACGCATCGCTTCTACACTCTGCTTTGAATTTCTTTTGTCTATTAAATATTATATATTTATTATTAAAATTTAAATTTCCCTTGAATATTTACCACCCCGCCTTTATATAAAAATATTTAGAATAGATAAAGTATATTTAAATATTTAAATTTATTCTTACATTTTGGTCACACTCGAATATTATTTAAAAGTACTTTATATATTTGCGATTTAAAAAGATCGACTTTATGTGACGATGTAGTTTTCTTAACACAAGCAACTAAAAATTGCTGTGAGATCGACTGGTTGATCGCGATCGACCAGTTGCTGACCCTTGCCTTACTTAGACCATGCGGCCACCGATGCTGGTATGTGATAGAATATAAATTATTCTTATAAAACAAATAACGACTATTTTGTAAGGTCAGTAGGTCAAGCTGACGTACTATTTATATTGAAACTTGTTACTCGCAAACATCTGCAGACCTCCCAGATCACCAGATGGACTATACATCTATTGTAACTTGTTACTTGCAGGCCGATGGAAGTGGACCTGACCTCCAGCAGTGGTGGCAGCAGTTACTACGACCCCCTGGATGACCTGACGGATTACAGACCCCCCCGTAGACAGCATTGGTCCAACAAGGCGCAGTTCGTGCTGGCCTGCGTGGGCTACTGCGTGGGTCTGGGGAATGTCTGGAGGTTCCCCTACCTCTGCTATAAGAGCGGTGGAGGTGAGTTCTTCAATCAACTTCTTAGGACGGTATCACATCGTCATATTTTAATAGAGTCGACACCACCTTTGATTAAAATGTTTTTAATTGCATTACTTCCCATTTGCTTCAAGGTTTGACCAAACTTTGTGATAAAAAAAATTAATGCCAATCATGGTGAATATATTTACATTAGAACCTCGTCAATTCGAACTAATTAGGACCAAAAATTGTTCGAATTAGCGAAAATATGGATTGATCAGGAGACAAGGAATTTGCACGAATTTTAAATTACAGTTGAATGAGTTTTATAAAATATACACTCATTTGACTAATATATAACACATAATATATATTGTAGATTTACATTTAAAATACTTTAATTATTTTCAGTTACAGGAAAATAGTGTTAACTACAACACGTAAATATTAAGTGTTTATTATCACTAGTCTTTTATAATTATCTTTTAACTTTGAGTTATCAATCAAATATACTTGATTTGACCTAGTTTGTTCCCCTCCCTTCACCCCCCCTTTTTTTTCAAAAATAGTTTTCGGTTTATCTGTAACTTTGGACTACCGGTGGTTCGGTCTAACGAAGTTTTACTTTATTTTCGGATGGACCTTGAGACTTCTAAATATTCGCTCACTGAAACTGATTTATTAATTTAAATAAAAAATAACACTTGTGTGGAGTTTGTGGTTTCATATCGGACCTTTACATGTTTTAATGTTTTGCATTTCCACGTTAATATTCGCTCATTTTCTTTGATAAAACCTTAGATAATCTTTTATAAAAAGTTTGTAAAATACATCATTTTATAAATGATCTTTGATGAATCTTTAACGTTACATCATATTTATTTTAAGAAATAACTTTTGTAAAAGAAATGTGACAGTATAATATTGCCCTAAAATGTCCAATTTTCATTTGATATACACTCTACAAATTTTATGTGGTTTTAAAATGCAAATTTTAAAAAAATGGTTTTATTACTCCATAGACTTTTTTTTTACTAGCATATTTTTATTTTTGTTGTTGTTACGTTCCTTTCATTTTATAATTAGCTTACTTATATCTCCTTGATAATATCAATTTTATTGTTTATAAATAATATATACAGTATTATGATTCCTCAATTTTTCAATTCTCAATGCCAATTCATCAACAGTTACCATTTCAATCCTTTTTACAATGCTATCAAATCTCGGTGGCATGACGTGGAATATTGCCAGTGCAAGCAGAGTTAGTTGAAACTGCACGGATATTTGTTCTCAACACTCAGTAGAACATCTTTGGCCAGTTATCAACAGAAACATAAAACCAGTTCAGTGCACCTGGCTACGAACCTAATGACTCCGGCCAACATCATTGAGAAAAGTAAATATTTATTCCATAAAATATACGATCAAAAAATCTGAGGCCGTCTTTGATGTTATTAATTACATCAACTTTCTTCCAAAGTGTAAATCTACAATAGTTGTAGATAAATATGAACTATCAGATGCCTGCCGTAATAGACTGTAATTTAAAATCCGGAATCTTACAAAATATATTCACAAATGGATCGAAAAAAACTTTTAAAATGTTGCTCACTATAACTTAGAGGGGGAAATACACAGATTTTAGAACTCTTGCAAGTGTGACGTATGTGTCATATAACTTATGACTGACTATTCTATTAATAATTTACATTAAAATTTGTAATGACTTATTATGTTTTAAATGTCGCTGTTTTGTGGTTTGAAGGATAAGGAAACATTTAAATTTCATGATATCAATAGTCATGGTTATAGTGTGGTTCCGCATGAAACTGTTGATCTGTTGAAGAAGTTGTCCCAGTAGTTCTACACGGGGTTGTCTTGATTTGTTGAACTGGATTAATTATCATGCGCTTACATAGGTTTTTTATTTTTATAATTGCGTCTCACTACATAAGGTTACAGGAATACGTATTAATAATGCGCTAGTAAGTTTGTTATGGATGAGTAAGGTTGAATTTAGAGGAAGTGTAGTTGCATTTGCGTGGAAGGATAGTGGAAAACAATCTAGGAAAACCATTCCCAATACACCCAACCGGGATTCGAACCCCGATATCCCTGTCATTGGCAGTCTAGTCTAATACGAGAGTGACACCTTAGACCATACAACCACCTAAGAGGGTCTTTATTATTAAATTAGTTTTTTTTCAAATAAATAGTAACTTTTAGGTACATTCTGTATATGCGTGTTACCCGAACGGGTAGTGAAACGGGGTAGGAAATAAAAATAGATCTATAAAAGAAATATTACAATGTAATCACGTCCTTATATAAGTAATTTACATAGTCGACTGAATTCCAAGGGCACGGCCATATTTGTAACTTGGATGCCAGCACGTCAAGCGATGTTGTTTATATGTGAGACACAAAGTCACTTACGTTTGCGACCAAGTCGCTGTCGCTAAGCTGTAGTTGTGTAATATAGCCATCTTCCTTGAAGCAAGCGACCAAGTCGCTGTCGCTAAGCTGTAGTTGTGTAATATAGCCATCTTCCTTGAAGCAAGCGACCAAATCGCTGTCGCTAAGCTGTAGTTGTGTAATATAGCCATCTTCCTTGAAGCAAGCGACCAAGTCGCTGTCGCTAAGCTGTAGTTGTGTAATATAGCCATCTTCCTTGAAGCAAGCGACCAAATCGCTGTCGCTAAGCTGTAGTTGTGTAATATAGCCATCCCCCTTGAGGCAAGCGACCAAGTCGCTGTCAAGGTTCGAACCTCAGTCGGGTATACTGAGAGTGTTTGTTCTAAAAGGTTTTCCACTCTCCCTCCACGCAAATGCTGTTACACTTTCTCTAAATATAACTTTCCTAATTCCTAAAACCATTAGCGTAATAGTAAATAGGCACGTAACCTAAGTGGGTTTTAAGATGAGGTGCTATATATATATAAACTCTGTACCGATAACTACAAGTACTGTCGTCGTTGTAAGGTTGTTTACGGCCCGGACAGTAGTGACCTTCCTTCCACACTTCGAGCGAAGGTCGGTCCTAATACATGCAAATGACAAACACGGGCGAAGTCGTACACTCTACATACAGAACATTTAAACGGTTTAGCACGTTAATTGCTCGTCTGAACACTCATTTGTTAGAGTAATTAATGACGGACACAAATCTGGCCACTCCACACAGCTCACTCAGAGATTACTTCTATTATTTTTATTATTATTATCACCATCTTATTTTTTCGTATTGACGCAGCTAAGGGGGAAAAGGGGGGGGGGAGGGTGCAAACGGAGCATTTGATACCCCCTACAACCCACCAAGAGATCAAGTAATTATTATAAAAATTTAACCAGCTTCAGTAGCTGCATATTTTAGGGTGTCTATCTCGCAATAGACTAAAATGTTGATGACGGGAATATCGTTGTTCGAATCCCGGTCGGGTGTACTGTTGGTGTTTTTTTCCTATATGGTTTTCACTTTATTTCCACGCAAATGCGGGTACTGTTCCTTCAAATTCAACCTACCTCCCTCATTCCTAACTCACTAGCGTAATTAGTCACGTGAGTATAGCCCAAACGAGGAGTGAGAATTTGTGCTACAAAAAATAATCATAATATGATGTAGAACTTGAGAAAAAAGAACATAAATATTAGCTTTGATATATTGTATGCAAGCTCACTTATAATATTTAATCGATCCCATAGCTACCACAAAACTAATTCAAATAGCTTCCAGAGGCATTTGATATTCATACATTTTCTTGGCCTGGGACTGTGCCCTCCAATCCCCCTCCCCCGTGACCTCCTTGACCCATCCAACACCCTTCTCCCTCCAAATTTCATTCTGGCCACAGATTTGATTGAATTCCTCACCCAAAAGTAAATTTATAGGTGCGCCACTGATTATTATTATTATTATTATTATTATTATTGTAGGATCTCAATAGGAAGATCCAACAGGTCAAAAAACTACCATTTTTATCTATACTTATAAAATAACATGTCCTGACTGACTGACTGATTCATCATCGCCGAGCGCAAACTATCAAGGCTACAAGCATGAAATTCGGACTGTATATTTATTTTGTTATGTAGGCACCCACTAAGAAAGGATTTTAGAAAATTCCACCCCAAAGGGGTCAAAATAGGGGATGATAATATGTATGATAATATGTATGAAAGTCCGTCATTTTGAAAGTTACATAAACACAATTTTGTATTTCGGTTATTGACGTAAAACAAATAAATACATGTTTCAGGAATTTTGGAAATTTTATTTAATAAGGGATGAAAAAGGGGGTGAAAGTTTGTATCGGACTTGCATTATTTTTGATCTGAGGTCAAGTTATGGTCATCAACGTAACGTAATATTTTAAATTAATCTGTAAATACATATATATATTTTCGTATTTGTATATAATCAACTTCCACGCGAGCAAAGCCGCGGGCAACAGCTATCTAGTTTGTTCATATTTGACCAGGACATATTCTCTTCATTTAATAAATTTCTGTTAAAATACCGCTATGCCCATTACAGATAGTCAAGAACTGTTGAGATACCATTAAATGTAAATAATGTCTCAATATTTTATTTATTTTCGCTAAAATATTTGTTTACTATAAAAACTTCAAAAATACGAATTTTAGCTTTCAACACTTACAAACCCACCTTAAGGACGTTGCATACCTGTTACGTCACGACAAGTCAAGAAAGGATATCTCATGTTAATTAATTTACGTTTTATTGGGAGATATAGACTTGAACATTGAAAAAAAAACTATATTCTTTAATAATTTAAAAAATTAGTTCTACATTGTCACAATTTTTTTAATCTTGATTAAGTTTTTCGTAAAATTTTATTAAAATCTTCTACAAATCAGGTTATTTAGTTTATTCACTAAAATGTCCCGTAGGAATCTTCTTGCCAGGATGTAGATTAAAAATGTCCGTGGAAACATTTGTCTATGAATAGGAAACAAGAAAAATGCAATTTTGAAATGCAAGTTAATACTGTCCAAATGAAAATAGTAGAGTGGATATTTATACTAGTCAGTGGAAGAGGGTAAGTAATGTCAGTACATAGACAAGAGTCCTCACAGGTTGAGCCGCTAGATTTCTTCCCTCTTATTTGTATTACGTACAGTACATTGGCGCAGACGTGTAATATTACTAAGAGCGAGTCAAGATAAGATGCAAACCTCCTTATGAAAATAGCTCCGAATTCACCAATCACGGTCAACGTCGTTAAAAGTCGTTCTGGTCCTCCCACGTCTATGACCAGATGTCCTCTCTTTGTTTCAGGAGTGTTCCTGGTGCCATACTTCATCATCCTGGTGATCTGCGGTGTGCCCATGCTATACATGGAGCTGGCTGTGGGGCAGTACACTCGCCGAGGACCTATAGGAGCTCTCGGACAGATCTGTCCGCTTTTCAAAGGTACTGTACCCGCTCGAGATCTAGTGATCAACGATGTGTGTTCGTGTGTACCCCAGTAAGTGTAACTTCCATTTAGTGGTCCCGGCATTAGATCATCTGGAAGTGTTTGAAAAAAAAAACACAGCTCAGGGACACTAAAATCAGTCGTAATGGGGTCATGCATGAACCACGTGACGATGTGGGGATCTAAATGTCTACATGGTGTTATATGGAGGGAAGGTGGAATACATCACAGTGTTACATAACACAGATCTTATACTTAGATTATGTTGACTAAATAATATTGTGCAAAAATAAATAAATGTTGGGCTCTTTTTTAGCACCACGTCTTACCACCCGTTTGGGTTATACGCTTAAATACTAATTAAACTAATGATTTTAGGAATAAGGAAAGTTATATTTATAGGAAATATACCCGCATTTGCGTGGAGTCAGAGTGGAAAATTATTTTGGAAAAACCACCCTCAGCACATCTGACCGAGATTCGAACCTCAATCTCCCCATCATTGGCAGACCCCGAGGACGGAGAGATAGAGGTTCGAATCTTGGTTGGGTGAACTGGGGAGGGGAGGTGGTGGTTCCATAAATGATTTTCCATTCTCCCTCCACGCAAATGTGGGTTCACTTCCTCTAAATCCAACCACCCAATCCCTAAACCAAAAGTGTGATTAGTACTTAAGCGAATAACCCGAACGGGTAGTAAGACGTGGTACTAAATATAAAATGTATATTCAGGATTTAAAATGGATTCTGAATAGTATTAAAGCTCACAATCCCTCTTTTAGGACCACAAAATCTTCCTTATGAAATACTGACATTCACTCTTGATGTGAAAATTAAGTAACACAGGCTAAAAGGGTCAGGCTAAATTTCTACTTGGAGTTACATGGGAGGAGAGGAAGGTTAAGATATGTAAGAAAAACCCGTTACGTGGTCTATGGATATCCCTATTAATTAGTATGTTGCTCTATGATCTTGACAGTATCTAGTATCTATCTAGCCCTAGCATTGTATTTAAAAAATAAAAACCTTGGGAGAGTGGGGATAGGCAACTATAGCGATAGTAATGTAGTTTGGGTTGCGTGAAGAATCTCCACAGGCGATTCTAAAATGAAAAACCACGACAGGTAGCATTTTCAAAACGTTTGTTATCGGTTTATATGGGATATTTGCACTTTTTTAGAGCAAATAATCTCATTGTACCACTTTAATCATTGAGTTGACCCAATTTAAGTTTATTTTGGAAAAATGTGGCCTTGACGCCACCACCAAATTCCTGTAACTTGCCTGTCATTCGTATGTTATTGAGCCCAAAATTTTAAAAAAAACTTCAAAAATACTTGTCCTAACTTGAGCTCCTTTCCACCCCACCTTCACTATAAAAGGTTGGGAGCCACTGGTTTAGAAAGTGTGCGCTATACTGCCATGTTCCCCAGGTGCTGGACTAGCCAGTGTCGTGATCAGCTTCCTCATGTCCACGTATTATAACGTCATAATCGCGTACACGCTCTACTACTTCTTCACTGCGTTCAAGTCGGACGCTCCGTGGAGCCAATGCAACAACCTGTGGAACACGCCCCAGTGCTGGCAACCTTCCAAGATACTCAACATCTCCAGACCCAACAAGTCGAGGACGCCCTCCGAGGAGTTCTACGAGTAAGTATGCCCCGCCGCACTCCATCACTTCTCTACCTATTCGGAGTAAGGTTATTATCTTACACTCTATTTACCCTTAAAGGTAGCAATCTTGACTGATTACACTATGGCTCTATCTTATAAGCTTTGGCATGGTGGAACCATGCGAGGTTAGCTTGTTAAAGTCTGATCTTGGTTGGAAAAACAGTAGAGACAATTTAAACAAAATTGTTCTGCTACAAACAACATTTTACTATATTATTTGTGTTGTTTTATATGTATTCATTATATCTCTCAAAAGTGATAGCCGCAGATTACATGACTTGATCTATGGATATATTAAAATTATTTTAATAAATTTAGTAACTACCATATACTGTTTTTTTCTAACAAAATCAGGGTTTACCTTTCTGATTAAATAAAGGGTATGTATATTTTGTCTTTGATTGGAAAATCCTGACTGGAATCGACTTAGGGACCTGTGGCTTTGCACACCAATACTTTAGCGTTGGGTAATCCTTTCCCAACTCCCCTACCAAGTCTCACTACCCATTCGAAATGCGTTCAACTCGAACGAGTAGTGGGCCGCATTTGACAAAACCAAGAAAGTATGGCTAAGTGTTTGAGCGTTGACAGGCAAAGCCAAAGTTCTCGGGTTCAATCCCCATGTCCAGTATGAGCTTAGTAAATTAAATTAATGGATATGTTCATGAATTTTTAAACTATAATTATTCATAACATAATTTTTAAATTGTATTTTACTTTTTTTGTTGCAAGCGCATAAGATGGGTTCATAAACACGGTAAGACAATTATTATTTATAGTCGAAACATATCTAGTTATTGAATTAATACTCTTACCTTTAATTAATTTTTGTGGTTATTAGCTACTTAGATTATCTTATCTCCCTTCTTAGCTACCTACGTACCTGTTCAAGAGAAACTATGTTTAGTAGCTTCCATGAGACAACAATTATTGTGATGACCCAAACATGTTCCACGCCACCTCCTGAGCTCTGAGCTCATCATCATCATCATCATCATCACAATCATCAATTACTGTCTCCATCCTCTAGCTGGATCAGTTTAGTAAAATACCTCCATATTCCTCTATCCTTCCGCAATTCTTCCTCATGTACTTGCTTCCATTCTTCTTCTCTCGCTCACACATATCTTGCTGTTATTTGTTCCTACCATCTCTGTCTTGGTGTCTCTTGCGATCTTTTCGCTATCATTCTTTTTTTTTATTCTCTCCTTTTCCATCCTCATTACCATACCATCTCAGTCTTGCTTCCTCTACTATCTCATGTACTCTCAGTACCCCCACTCTTTCCCAGATAACTTTAATTCTAATTTTGTTTCTCCTCGTGATAGCTAACATGCTCCTCACAAACTTAATTCCCATAGCCTCCAATTTTCTAGTATCTCTTACACTCAGTGACCATGTTTCTGCGGCACATGTGACTATCGGTACAGAGTATGCCCTATACAGCACTTCCTTACCTTTCAAAGGCACTTCTATTTTCCCTATCGAGCTTTGAACTAATCGGTTTAAAAGCGTTTGTCCCTCTGTTGACGGCTGACAGACACAAGGTGCTGCACATGAGTGACGGGATAGACAACTTCGGGGTAATCCGTTGGGAGCTTGCGGCTTGCCTCATCGTGGCCTGGATTCTCGTCTATTTCTCCATCTGGAAGAGTGTCAAGTCCTCGGGGAAGGTCCTGTACTTTACCGCCACGTTCCCTTACATCCTCATCATCGCGTTCCTCGCTAGGGCGCTCACCCTGGAAGGAGCTGACCTTGGGCTGAGGTACTTCTTCAAACCTCGCTGGGAGCTGCTTGGTGACTCCAAGGTAACTTTTTTGTTTTGTTTTAATACTTCCATGGGATGAAACAAAGCAAACATATCTTATATATTATTTTAAGTGTTTTGTTTTATATATAGGCTATTTCCGATTTTAACAACATAATTTTTTAAATATTCCATTTTGTTTATATTTCTGTTTTCACTACTCAATAATTTAATGGATTTTTTTTAAGCGCCACGTCTTAATACCCGTTTGGGTTATATGCCTATATACTAATTACGATAATGGGTTAGTGATTGGGAAGGTTAAATTTATAGGAAGTGTAGCCACATTTTCACTGAGGGAGAGTGGAAAACCATTTGGGGGGAACCACCCTCATTACACCCAACTGGGATTCGAACCCTGATCTCCCCATCTTTATCAGTCCAGTCTGTTGTGTGAATGACGCCTTGGACCATGCTGCCACCTTAGCAAGTAAAAATCATCATCTATTTCAATATCACTTTATAAACAGTAAATATAATACTGAAGCTCTTTGTTAGAGTTTAAAATATGTTTTAATTAATGTTTAACCAAATAAATGGAAAAACGAAGCTCATCTTCTGAAGTGTCCTTTAAGAGTTGGCCTTTCAAGTAGAGATGGTCCTTTTAAATCTTCGAAACCTAGAGTCCCTAAGAGTGTATTCAAGATTTAAGGATTCATACAAATTTCTGCTTCAGAATTATTTTTTTAAATCTTAGTTTTGAGTATAGACTATACTTTTATAATTATTGTGAAGCTTAGTAGTGTTTTAGAGCGTATAACCTGAATGGTAGTTAAACGTGGTGCTAAAAGGAATGAAAAAATAGTGGTTTGGCTCAAAATCAATATAGGTTAGACCTAACAATCTGACTAGAGTCTAAACCAGGCATTCCCAACCTTTAGCCGACTGAGAGTTGCATAAGTTCTTGGGGAATTGGCCGTGGTGTCATAAATAATATCTTTAATCCCTAATGTCGACCTTGGTGGTCTTGGAGTAATGTGCACACCTCAGGACCCAATGTTCATGGGTTCAAACCTAGCAGGGGTCAATGTATTTTTCTTGGGCGATAAAAAATATGTAGCACAACTTCCTTAAAAAGGGAATTAAAGCCATCGGTTACATGTCGATTGTGGCGTATAAAAAAACATGTAAGGTATGTGAAAATACCTTTCCAGCAAAATTTGTAGGTCCTTTCGCTCTCGCTCAGAGAAATCCTCGTGTGCTGATATAATCGTTCAGTTTATAAAGTGTACGTTAAATACCTCAAATAAATAAAATAAATATAAAACCTAAGGCCCAAATGTAGTACACACATACACACTCTTATTCACACCCACATCCATTCATCTATTTATACATACATACATACATACATACATACATACATACATACATACATTAAACAAGTAACATTATACTTACGATTCTGGAAACCACATGGAGGATAGCAAGCATTTATGTTGTCTACAAGAAATTAGTTTGTTATTTATCTCTACAATTTGAAGCATTTCAAATGGAGATAGCTGGCCATGGGTTGACTACAATGGGCTTAGACCATTTCACCACTTACTGTGAACAAAATTAGAATTGAAGGAGGGGGGGGGGGGGGGG
>CABFVZ010000400.1:377923-397984 GCA_902151445.1 Timema monikensis
GGGGGGGGGGGGAGGAATCATATCACTGTAGGAAAGTTAACCTCAAATATTTCTAATGATTTCTAAGATTTGTATTCAATATTCTGGATTTGAAGGTAAAAATGAAGGTTTGAATTCAATATTCAAATTTGATATTTGAATTCAAGAGAAAAAACCTTATTTGAACCATCTCTAAATCCCATGAGCATAATAAAGCTTAGTCAGGAAGGATACGAATATTTCAGAGGACCTATGAGGCAGTCTAGTTACAGTAGAGGTCTGACCATCCGTCCTAAATGGGAGCGACAGGTGATTAAATAACCGAAAGCACGGGGAGGAGCTGGAATGAAACAATTCAAAATGAAATGAACGTACAGAATTTATTATCTGAAATAAGGGTTATTAACTATTCCATACTATAAATTATGCAATAAATGTCAAAACTGTTATTTTACTTATGTTAAGAGAACAAAGAATTCTAAATCAATTACATGCAACTTTTATTATATACTGTAGTATGCAAAATACAATAGTCACTTTAATTTATTTTTATTGCCGTGTCATACTATCTGTTAAAGTTATTCGCTTATTTACTAATTACGCTTGAGAGTTAGGTATGAGGAAGGTTGAATTTAGAGAAAATGTGCCCACATTTGTGTGGAGTTAAAGTGGGAAACCACTTAGGGGGTAAAACCTCAGAGTACAACCGACCAGGATCGAACCACGATCTACATTTCCTTGGTAGTTTATTTTATTGCGTGATTAGCGACTAAGCCTATGCAACCACAAAAGTGGGTTGGAAAAAAATTGCTGATTGATGTTTCATTTCTCAGCTTTGCTTTTCTTCCTTGAGGTGAGGTCATGCCAATAGAATGTTATATATATAACATATGTCGAATAAAACAAAATGTCAGATAATCAGTACTCTGATATTTAAAAAAAATGTATAGGTAAGGTAAGGACAGTTTCCCCTACATCTTAAATCGCTGTTTCTCAGGTGTGGGTTCATGCAACAGCTCAAAACTTCAACTCGATCGGCATCGCGTTCGGTTCAGTCATCTCCTTCTCCAGCTACAATCGGTTCAACAATCAGATCCTGGTGGATACGTTGGCTGTTTCTACTATCAATGGAGTCACGAGTCTTTTAGTGGGGATATTCGCCTTCGCCACGATTGGCAATATTGCCACAGAGCAGGGTACCTCAGTGGAGGATGTACTTTCTGATGGTTAGCCAAGATTATTTTAATTTTATTTTCATATGTTTTAACATTTTCATAGACATGTTTTTTGTGGTCGCAAAGAATATTGGCTATAGTACTCTTACACTGAATGTCAGAAACATGTTTTATTTGTAATATAATCTTAATAAACTGTATTATTTATAATCTGACACCTTAGCTCAATCGGTTGCCTGTCTGTCTACTGAGCATGACTGAAAAATATATCATTGGTAAAATGTGGTTATACCCTTTCACCATGATGAATTAACAGTCGGGGGACTGGATGGTGTGCCTTTCCTAGTCTTAAGTTAGATTATAAGGCATAAGAAGCTACAACAGGTCTATCCAGCCGGTAGTGGGAAATATATGAATGACTTGATTAAAAAACTGACACAGGTCATTAGCCTTGAAACAATAATGGATGTAAAGTAAATAACTATTTATAATCATCATCAGCTGTTTCCAACCTGTGGCCAGGTCAGTTTATTAAAATGCTTCCATTCTCCTCTTGCCTTTCAACATTCTTCCTCCTTTACTTTCTTACACTCCTCTCATTCACACACTTTCTGTTATCTACTCCTCCCATCTCTTTGTTGGTCTCCCTTGAGGTCTTTTTCCCACTTATTTTTATTTCCATCATTCTCTTTGGCATCCTCTCATTTTCCATCCATCATTACATGACCATACCAAGAAAATCAATTGTTACCATTCACTCTCTTTACTAAGGTTTCATTCATTCGAAATTCATAAAAAAAGGAGAGGAATCAAGGGTGAGATGGTATGGATATGTAATGAGGATGGAAAAGGAAAGGACCCCAAGAAGAATGATGGAGTTGAAGTTGGGAGGGAAAATATCAAGGAAGAGTTCGGATGAGTATAATATAACAAGTGTGTGAATGAGAGGAGTAGAACTGAAGCAAATAAAGGTGGAATACTGATGAAAGGAAAAATGATGGAGGAAACTGACCCAGTCACAGGATGAAATGGTTGATTATGATGATGATGGTGATGATCAGGAGGGAATATGAAACGATCTATACAAATTCCTAAAAGGGATTTTCCCTTAAACAGCTACATACTAATTTTGTTGAAACAATTTTTTGATAAATATTGTGCAAATGGTTCAGTATGAGATTACACACTTACTTTACTATTTTCTTTTCATCAATTTCCTTCCTTAAATTATTCGGCAGCCTGGAATGTTCCATGCACAGGAGCTTGTGACAAAATATAAACATACAACTTTAATTTCCTCTTCTTTTAAAACTAATATGTTTGTCTGCCTCTTGTGTAGGACCCGGACTGGTGTTTGTGGTCTACCCCCAGGCGATGGCTAAGATGCCTGCTTCGCAGCTCTGGGCAGTTTTATTCTTCTTCATGCTTCTGTGCCTTGGCATGAATAGTCAGGTAAATATCAAGACAGCAGACACAATAACTCCATTAGAATATCATCTAAAAATATACTTTTGTTTAAGGTGGCATTCTTGCTTAGTAAGAACGTATCTATCGCTGTCAGACCACATGGATTAAAATACAACAGCCTGTGCCATTTTCTAGAACTACTTGTCTATTCTGTCTAAAATTATACTCTCATTCACCCTTCCCTTACATCCACTCTTTGGCATGTCAATATAAAAGAGGGAAAGGAAAACTATGAATTTTCCTATTTCAAGGTAAAGAGAAAAAGCTTTCTGTTAGCGCTAAAATATCGTTACAGTTTTCTGTTGCTAGCCTATCAAATAATTAGTGTATTTGTTAGAGGAAATCTAAATATAGAGCCCTTTTTCATCAACCCTAGTCTCATAGCTCTGCAAATATGAATTAAAAGTCATTGAAAGTGAGCTAGTGTCACATTTTCACACATTTGTTTCTGTTAATAAAACTCAAACTATAGTGTTTGGTATGGTAAAAGAGCTCTGTTGGAATATTTCGACTTTATTTTGGCATAAACCATATTTTTAAATGATTGATCATATAATTACATATTTCGTTAAATCTAAACGTCTGCAATACAATTTTCCGTTTACCGAGGCGGCCCCTTTAACGGGTGATATTTTGTTTTTGGTTTGCGTAATGTGCATTCACAAATTGACTTAAGGATGTTGTGTGTTATCTTTTTGTAGTTCGCCATAGTGGAGGTGGTGGTGACCTCCATCCAGGATGGATTTCCCAACTGGATCAAGAAGAGACTTATGTGTCATGAGATGTTGGTCTTAATAGTATGTGTCGTGTCCTTCCTTTTTGGATTGCCACATATCACAGAGGTAGGTAGTCCCATGCTAAAAACCAATATAAGAACATACATCTTTTAGGTTATGGAGGGACAATAGGGAACACTCTCTGTAAGACTTGTGTTTTTACAGTTTCTTAGTTAAAAAACATTTCTGGTCAAAATAAATAAAATATTGTTCCATTAGAAACATGAAGTTTAATTTTCTTCACATGTTGATATCAACAGTTGTTAAATATCTGTCATGAGCAGAGTGACATTAGATGAGAAACCTTTTAAGTGAATATTTTTTTAGCACCACATCTTACTACCTATTCAGGCTATACGCCAATGTACTAATTACACTAATGGTTTAGGGATTAGGAAGGCTTAATGTAGAGGAAATTCACCCACATTCACGTGGAAGGAGAGGGGAAACCCATTTATGGAAAACCACCCTCAGTGCACCTGACTGGGATCGAACACCGATCTCCCTGTCTTTTTTAGTCTAGTCCAACACGAGATTAGCGCGTTAGACCTTGTGGCCATCAAATTGGGTGATAAAAAGTATTGTTCAAATTCCACAATACTGTAAAAAAACTGTTTAGATTACAATAGTAGAAAATGAAATCAAACGTATTTATTGAAGTAATATTGTATTTATTTTAATCAAAAATGTATTTTACTATATTTTTTTAAAATTCTAACTTGCATTGCCTTATGTATTTTTTACTGTTTTGAGTTACTATTTTACTACTACTAGCATTTATTTTAAAATACATACAGCATTAATATAAAGAACACAACATTGACCAAAAGTCACTACCTATTTATCTTTCCCCTGTTGAAATAAGACACTCTCGGTCAAAAGTGGCAGTTTCTGATCACATCCTTTAGTGTGTGAGTAGTGAGTACATATATAAAAATATATCAAGTAACTTTTTAAACTGTCATATCATATTATAAACTTGTTAACTGTGAAGATCCAACTGTAACACATACTCATCATCATGAAGAGTTTCCAGCCACTGATCGGGTCTGTTTGAAACATAAGCCTCTTAAACGTATTCTTTCTCCACACCACCTCTTCTCCTCCACATTCCTTCCTCCACCTGTCTCTTGATCATCCTCATCCTGCCCACCATGTACTACCATATATTATTCCTTTGGAAAATCAGGTGTAATTATTTGTGTGTAGTCATTTTTAAAAATTTTTTTAGCACCACGCCTTACTACCCATTCGGGTTATACACTTATGTACTAACTACGCTAATAGTTTTAGGGAGTAAGAAGGCTATATTTAGATTAAGTGTACCCGAGTTTGCGTGGAGTGAGAGTAGAAAACCAATTTGGAAAAACCACTCTCAGTACACCCAACCAAGATTCGAACTTCAATCTCCGAGTCATCGGCAGTCTAGACTAACACGAGAATAGCACGTTAGACCATGCGGCCACCGAAGCAGGTGTGTGTAGTTATATAAACACAAATAATTATCTTTATGTGTTTATGATTATGATCTTGAGTCTATATCCATTTTAAAGTGCATGCTCATCATCAATATCATCATCATCTCTTAAATATTATCAAATAATTTTTGAAGATTAGATTTTAGTTAGCAATACTAGTTAGAATAAACAGTTATATATTGTAATGTAGGAAACTTCGAAAACTTCCACTTTGCTTTGAATATTCATCAACTTTGATGTTGATTCAGCTTCGCCCCCCAAAAAAATATATTTAAAATACACATTTACGTTTAATTAATTTCATTTTGTGCTGTTATTTACATCACAAATTAATGTTCACATGACAAAATTATAGACTAATAAAATTACATGTGGTGAGAATTATTTAATTTATCATTTTAAGACAAAATATGTTAATTATGTTTGTAATATAGAATTTTGTAAATTAAATAGTTATGCAACATATAAAAAAATTTCCCAACACTAAACACATTTTTAAATACTCACTCCAACTTTTATTTGGCTTTAAGAATATCTAATATTATTCAATTCGGCTCCTTTTCAAATTGAAAAAAAGGGGAACTTTGCACATCCTTATTTTAACATTTTGTTGAACTATATTTTTTCTGTTCTGTAGGGAGGGATCTATTTCTTTCAACTGGTGGATCACTTTGCTGCGTCCATATCTATCATGTACCTCGCATTTTTTGAGGTGATTGCAATCTCCTGGTTCTACGGCGCTCACCGCCTTGCCAAGAACGTCCACGAAATGACCGGACGTCATCCGTCACTATACTTCCGCTTCTGCTGGTGGATTGCAGCCCCTGTTCTTATTATGGTCTGTATTAATTGTTTGAATTTGAACTCTACTTAGTGATGTATTTATCAAGAGAAACTTTAAAATGTACAACTAATGCAGAAAACAACTTGCTGTAGAGTTCCATCTCAAAAGATCATAAATATAAGCTATCGTCTCTTGAATAAAATATTACTTTACATTTTTTAATATACCATTGCGTACGTAAAACATTAGTAAAACGTTATACAGGCATACCCTCTATTACGTCATGTTATATTCCAGACCGTTGTTCTAAAACAAATCATTGCCCTTTTTTTTGTCACTTGTTGATATATGTATTCTACTACAATCGCCATATATGTGCATTACTTGTGTAATTAAAGGATTTATAATTAAAATAAATACTGTTTGCATGCTATTTTTCTATACTGTAGTTCACTAAGCCACTGTATGATCAGCTGTCAGATAGATACTCGGGGTATAGTCACAATTTAAAACCATCGTATGAATTAAGCATCAGAAAACAAATTATTGCAAAAGGGCTATGCTTGTAGTTAAAAGTTTTTCTAAAAAAAAATTACCATACAATTTATGTTTACTATTAGTATTATTTCAATGTCAAAAATAGAAGTACTGTCTATCAATGTGACACTTAAGGGTACTGAATTTTAAGAAAGTTTACCAATGTGAAAATTAAAAAGGAGCTGTTGGAATTGAGTCATTTGACCCTTATGTTTACTCAATGATTGGCCTCTCCCTTATACCTAGAAATTTGCAGTCCCTGTTAATTTTTTCTAGCACTGCATCTTAATACCCATTCAGGTTATACACTTATGTACTAATTACGCCAATGTTTTTAGGGATAAGGAAGATTATATTCATAGGAAGTGTACCCGCATTTGTGTAAAGAGAGAGTGGAAAACCTTTTAGGGAAAGCACCCTCAATATACCCGATTTGTATTAAAATCTCTCCGTCATTGGCACCCAGTACTTATTGATGTTTATTATGATAGTAAATTGTTTTAAGGATGTTTATGCGTGAATAGCTGTCCTATCATTACAATATCATATTTTGTTTTAGGCCGTTTGGGTGTTCAGTCTCATCGACTATGAGCCCCCTCATTACAACAACGGAGAATACAAATACCCCCTGTGGGCAGAAGCTCTGGGCTGGTTCATCGCCTCTCTGTCCCTCTTATGTATCCCGGCCTTTGCGGTAATCGTCTTCATCCGAAGTGAAGGAAACTCATTTATGGAAGTAAGTCACACTTGGGGTGTTTTGTGATGGATCAGGGGTGAAACCAATATATAATTAGAAGTGCGCACCAGGTGTCAACAGCTTATAGAAGCAATTTGGAGAGGGTCTTTGCTCCCAAACACAAAAACCACATTCAAAATAGAACAAACCACATCTTAGCATGTAGATTTTAGGGGTATGAAAAGTTTCAAAATTTCGCCTTGGTTTCAAAACAAATATCAACTTGGAATTCTCTTTGTAACATTTTTTTTTCTTTTGGCATTGGTATGAAACTTCGCCAATAAAAATACTGAGAGTTAAAATACTGAATTTATGAACATTTATTACCATTATAAGCTGTTATATACATTACAAATCTATATACATATGAACAAATCTGAAGTAATTGAATTGTAATTTGTGATAACTTGATTTTTCAGATTAAAACAAATTAACAAACAACTAGTATGCTATAAAACGTGTTTCAGGTAATTTCAGTCAGGCCCGATGAGAGTGTNCTTAATTTTTACTCAAATACATAATTTATTAATTTTTAAGACCTCAGATATGATATTGGCTTTAGGGAAAACCAATATCTACATTTTGTTTAAGTCAACAAACAGCTTTAGTTATATTTTAGCATTGATAAGTGTGCGATCCGCAAATATTTATTTTTGTCTGAATTATTCGGTGATTGACGGTGATGAATGTGACATTATTACAGTCCATGGTTGTCACTCATGGGCCTGGAAGCAACTACTAGTTAACTAATGGTGCAAAATTAAGTCACTTGAATGCGCTGATGCCTGTACAGCACTTTCCGTTTCCAATATTTGTAGTATATTTTACTTGTGAAATAAGTCAGGTCTTATCTAGTTGGATTTTTCATTATTTAATGTTTATATTTTCAAGTGAAAAGTCAAAGTTACCCGTTTTATAATAATTATGCTTATTGATATCCTTTGTATTGTTAATCCATATGTTTTTATTACATCTGTGTAACTCATATTTTTTAGGGTATGATTTGAATTTTCGAATTTGTCCCTGCGGCCCGTGATTTCTCTCCACAGCCCTGATTTTAGTGCACAAAGTTATACAAATAGCTACAATTTAATATTGTTTCTAACATAAAACAACTAACAAAAAATATTTTAACTTTGATTTTACTTAAAGAATATTTTATATATTTGAATCGAGTTAACTTCAAATTGAAAAAAATTGACTTCACACACTCTTAAAAGTATGGTTACCATTTTTAGTAAATTTAGTGGGGCACCAGAGGGAGAGGGGAGGGAGGGGGTAATGGGGTCCACCCCTAACCCCCTTCACTTCCATTTTCCTCATCTAATCCAGATAAATAGGACTTGTGATATTATATACCAAATATGTCTTTATTAATATACTATAATAAATGCAGGCTTATATTAAAGATAATATTGTTGCAAGCAGTTCTCTCCAAATAACCAAAGAAGTTTAAAACTGTTAAATTCAAAATGGGTTTTGAGGAATTTGGGAGAGGGTGCTCAAAATTTTTAAAGGTTAATTGAGAAATCAACTTTTTGATGAAGTAAAACATTTAGATTTTGTTCATCGAGGGTGTTGGAATAACACACAATCGGTTGCTATCATTTGGTAACAGAGAATATATCAATTCTTCTTTTATTTACACTCATATTGATTGGTTATTTTTAAATATAAATATAGCAAAGTATTTTTGGACAGAAGGAATTTCAGGTAAAACAAAACAGGATAACGATGTTTTAGAATATTATTTTAATGACTTAAAATCAGTAACTTCTTAATATAATGATAAGGAGTATTATTTCAAACTCAATTTTTTTTTAAATCATCCATCTAACCAGTCAAGATAAAGGCCTGGCATTTTAAGTAAGGTGCACTAACCATGTCTTAGCTCCACCAAGATTATTAATGTTAAATTTTTCTACTAAAATATATTAAGTTTAAATTTAGATAAAAATAACTAAAATCCTGTAGGAGTCCCTTGACTATTTTTTTTCACAATAGTACTTATGTCAATGGTGTCAACTCTACAATTCACAATAAATAAACTGACCCATAACTTATGATTGCGTTTTCAGAAACTTCATAATTCCGTCAAGTCCCAGATGGAAGAGTGTTGTGTGCAATGCGAGCCTGACAAGTGCATACACACAGGGGCAAGCAAAGAAGAGATCAGGGAGATGCTAGAGACCAAACACCAGCCACCCCTCGCCTCCAGGGCACCTTCCTAACGCTTGCCCTCTCGCTGCGGGGTCAAGACCACTTTATCACTGGGCAGCAAGAAATACAAAGTCTCTGTACTCAATTACTCCCGGTTCTGCTGTTTTAGTTGTAGTTTGCTTGGTTTGTACGAGATGTTGAGCTTGTTAAGATATCGGCTTTCTTTCTGTTACATTCCTCTTTGTTTGTGAACATTTAACCTAACAGAACAGGTTAGTTTATTCATTATTTCAAATATGTATAAAATAAAGTGCATTAAGCATGTTTACATATTATTAGACAAACATAATATGATTGTAGAAAATGAAGCACAAATTTAAAAAAAACTAATTCATATTCACAAACCCTTTGTAAACATGAGTTAGTACCCAATTTCTACTTTTGTATTTGTGGTCCATTTTCTTCAATAATAGAATTATTCTATCATATTTATTTAATGAATCACAAAATGAATATCAAATGTAATACTCTCGTATAAGAATAGTAATATTTATTTAATGTTCATTGTTTGTGTGCTTTTTAGTTACATACTTTCATTGCAAGTTTTGGGACATTCCCTGTTCTACGGCCTTGACAACTGAGCCACCACCTCAAGGGGTGTCTAAAAGTTATGTGTATGTATCATGATCAGATATACCGAATGAATATTTTTAATACTGATTATAAGTTATTTGAGCCTTTAAGGCGTCTGCTGTAATCAAGTGTTGATACCTTGGACATTTAAAATGCTTGATTATAAACAGCAGAGATAAGAAATGTATGAGTTTTATTCACAAAGCAGTAGAGAAAGAATGTAATCTTTAAACTTAGAGCATTCACATTACTTTGCAAATGACAAGAGTAGATATTCAATTTCTGAAGTTGTTTTTTCAGCATCGCGTCTTACTACCCATTCCAGTTATAGATGTATGTACTAATTACACTAATGTGTTAGGGTTTAAGGAGGCTTAATTCAGAAGAAGTGTACACACATTTGCATGGCGTGAGAGTGGAAAACCATTTAGGTAAAACCACACTCAGTAAATCCGACCTCGATCTCCCTGTTTTTGGAATTCTAGTCTATTCCTAGAGTAGCGCCTTAGACCATGCGGCCACTGAAGTTGGTCCCAAGTAATTAATCACCATCTATCATATAGCTAATTTATCAAATAATTAATCACTCGCTACCCATCTACTCAATCATGCATAGCCATAACAATGTTTCTTAGCACTCTATGTACATGTCCTCTACCCTGAAAGGTAGCAAGCTTACTTTGACAGATTACACTATGGTACAGCTTAATATACAGGATCATAGTGTTATCGGTCAAGGAAAGACTGATTCTTTTAAGGGTGCATGATGTATGGGGTATTCAAGGCAGGAGAGGTGCTAAATGACAGCAAGGAAAAGTTGCCATACATCCATTTGCCAAATCATATGATCTTTAGGTCATAGGCTAATTTGTCGTTACTTTTGGGAGTCAAAACATTCACACAAACAATTTGTTTTTAATTACCAACTGTTTTTACATTATTGAAACACAAACTTATGAGAATAACCATTTGGATTTTTCTTTTTTTGTCAAAGTGGCCGTCTGTGGTTCACTTAAAAAATACTTTTCGAAGGATAGCTTCTAAAATGCAATATGGTATTCTTAAATCAAGTTGGCAAACCAGCCGAAACAAGAATGGCTGATGAGGTCTAACCAACCCTTTTGTCGGTTGTGTTCATGCACTGCTTACAAAATAAAAAAAATTTGATTGTGAAACTAATATTTTGTATGGCTCTTTCTCTAAGTTATAAAAACCTTTATTTACTTTGGTGGCCAGTTATAACACAATACAAGTGTGAATATAATACTTTTTAATGTATTATTTCATGTACTATATCTCATTGTTGCCACAACCACAAAACAAAAACAAAAGTTTTATTAATACATTTTGTTCTTTCAATAAGTCATGAAAACTCTAACTATAGGCCTACAGTAATTCTTAGGGAAGTATTATTAACCTCATTTGATAACACTTTTTATTGATAATATGGTATTAGTAAGCAAATAATTATAATAATTTCCTAGTAGCTCGACATTAGTTACTTTTAAGCCAATGTTTGCAATAAGAGCCCTCTGCTATCTGTCAGAGATACCTCTCCAGCCATGGATGTCCCGTACATTAGTAATCCTATCATAATAACTATTTATGACTGATCATGTACAATCAATCACTTCCATTGCTATCTATTGAAAAATTCAACATGATATTAATTAGTAATTTTTAAGTTTAATTTAGTGCGTTTGTGTTTGTTTGTAAATATGAACATAGTTAGTTACTCAAAATACATTACATCAAGTATACAGGTGTAAATTGTTATGTTTTATTTTTACTGTAATTTACATCACAAGATGTATCTTTAATTTGTTTTTTTGTGGTTAGCGCTGGGAGAGTTATTTAAAAAAAATTTTAATCAAATTTTTACAGTAGATATTTGACTCTTTTTTTTTTATGGCCAGATAAAGAATATGTAGAATTGAAATACGTTTTTAAATAATGATTTTGAATTTATGGTAAAAATAATTTGCATTTATTATTTAAGATAATGATTATCTTTAATTGTCCACAATGCTCTTTAAGAGTGACCACAAAACTCAAAAGGTTGATAACATTCCTTGGGTAAGTTTAATGTGTGTCTGGGGCTAGAAAGAAAGAAATGTTTGTAGATTAGATATTATAGGCCTAAACATTTGAATTGTATTTGTGTAGATTTGTATAGTAATTTGTATCACTAGCATAAGTATAAATGAAGAACAAATCCATTAGGTAATGGCCAAGTTGTCATGCGTGGATGTAAAATATTAGACCTTAAACTTTAATGCTGTGATTTGATCAATCAGACAATTGAGTTGTACAATTCAGGGTTGTGTAGTCGGAAGAAGTTTTGGATGTAGTCTGAGTCAATAAAAATATACCAACTTTGACTCAGTTTAAAAATAAAAACCTATAATAATATAACAATATACGGTAAATATATAATTTTAATTCTATACTTCTTCATTCTTTAGGACCAATATTTGTAATTTAAATTGTCAAATTTATTCAAACATCAACACACTAGAAAGAGATGGGAGGATCAGATAACATAAAGTGTTCAAGTGAGAGGAGAAGAATAGAAGGAATTAAAGGAGGAAGAATGGTGGAAGGATAGAGGAAGATGGGGGCATTTTACTAAACTGACCCGGCCACAGGCTGAAAACAGTTGATGATGATATAACCATATATATATTTAAATATCCATTCTTAATGTCAAAGAAGCTTACCATGAAGTCATTTGTATTGTAACATTTTACTTCAGTAAATTTATGATGGAGTCTGAGTCGAACACTATAAATATAGAAGGGCTGGAGTTGAAGCTGGTGTACCGACACCACAGCCGTGATATAATTTTACTCCGATTTCCCACATGGTTGTGAGGAACTTTTTCAGTAGGCCTATGATTGGTTGATTAATATTTACTATGCAGGCATAGTACCTACTTATGCAGGATTTAGAGCCTATTTCACAGCCAATTAACAGGAATTAAGATACATTATGCTCGAACTAGAAATTGCATTCATTTGTGGTTTTTAGCAGTCCAAACCTGATAACAGAAAAATTCAGATAGGTAAAAAAATTGTTTAAAAACTATGTTTTGTATAGGTATATTTAAGATAGAGTGATTTCACTAGTTTCAATCGAATTTTCTTATGACAACCCCGATGCAAAACCTAGCTCAAACTGTATTACTTACCTACAATGGTGTTATTTGTGGAATGATATGGGCTCTAAAAATTAAATATTTGGAAACAAACTATCCAATATAGTATCTTGATTTTTAGTATATTAAGGCAGAAAAATATTTGTGTTAGTTGATGAAATGTAATGATTGAAAATTAGTTTATGTATGGTACATACTCAAAATGGCCTGCTTAAAATGTTGAGACTAGATATTTTCAAAATAATACATATGTACTTTCCTCAAGTTTTCCAAATCATTTTATCTAATGTGTATTGAATTAATATTTTCAAAATCATATATAATATGTAAGCTTACTGTACAATAAAATCAATCTATGTTGGATTAACAAATATAAGATAAATAAAAATAATTGTAATGTTTTTCTCAAAATCTAGTCTTTCTTTGTCATTTTTGACGGTTATTCATGTAAAGTTTAAGATTCTTCTAATGTAGAAACTCTTTAGTAGGCCTAAAACAAATATTTATCATTTCTGATAACAGTAGAATAATTTATTTTTATGTTTATCACCTTGAAGGTGTGATTGTGAATATTTAACTGTTGAAAATCTGTGTTCCTAATATGGTCCAAACTTACAAGAAATAATGTCTTTTTTTTAAAAAAGATTTTTTTTAAATCTGTCTCATTCCTCCAGTTGGTGTTGTAGAAATAATCAAATAAATTTCTCCAACACTACAAATAGTAAGGATTAAATTAATTATGCTCTATTCGTTGAATGTAACATGGTTTTGAAACCATCAAAATGGACAATAAAATTAAAACCCGAAAAGTGTGTTTTATTTATATATTAAAATATCCTCGCTTTAAAACAAAATGGATTGCTTCTTGCTTCTATTTAGGAAACAAAATCACTGTTCTGAATCATCATCATGAACTGTTTCCAGACGGTGGCCTGGGTCTGTTTAGTAAAATGCCTCAATCTTCCTTTTTCCTTCTACCATTTTATTCCTCTCATTTACACACTTGCTGTTATCTGCTCCTCCCATCTTTTTCTTGATCTCCCTTGCGGTCTTTTTCCTATACTTCATCCTTATCATTCTCCTTGGGATTCTTTACTTTTTTTATCCTCATTACATGACCTTACCATCTCACCCTTACTTCCTCTAGTATCTCATGTACACCAACTCTTGACCAGAAATCTGAATTCATTCCTTTTTCTGTTTTTCCTTGTGACAGCTATCACACTCCTAAAAAAAAACTCCACTTTTCTGTATGTGTTCAATTGAAAGTGATTAATTAAATTTAAACTCATAAGTTATTATTACAGACATTGTTAGTGGGGAGACTGGAGAGTCACGCATCCCCTCACTACCTCTTACCACAACAATAATCTATTTAGATGGTTCACTATTAGTAAAATAAAAGAAACAGTGAAATGTTTTATTCAGAAATATAATAATGTAAATTTGAAGCAATGGCTAAGTGATTAAGGTAACTTACTTAAAGAATTAATTCCAATGTATCAATTGGGAATGGTAACTTATAATCTCATATATACTTTTATAAAAAAAATTGTTTTGGTTACAATATATGCCTATTAATATCAAATAATACCAGGTTTAATAAAGGGTGATGATTTTAAATCATAAAATTAAAACTAAAATCAAAACAAATGAAGAAACATACATATTTACTATATTTTGTGTTGACTTGCATTATAATGTTGAGCCATGATCATTTACTATAGAAATTAAATTGTTTATTTGATCAATAATACTCAGATTGTCCATTATTATTTATTAACGTATGAACAATTAGGTTTAGATAGGTACGGTAGGGACCATAATAATAGGGTGTATGGATTTATGTGGGAAGTAACTGGGCTGTGGAAAGTAGATCTCAAAATAACACAAAAAGTCAAAATTAAAATATGTCCTGTCTTCAAATGGTTCCCGAAATTAGGTTGTCCAAGGTTCTGCTGGAATTTTTAATAGGCCTAATAGCTCCTGTTTGTGTAGCTGCATCCCTGTCTGTGTACCAGCAGTGTTACATCACATACTCAAACTGTCCAACTTGCACCTGAATGCACACATGCACACATGCACACACCGCATCATTGATTGTCTTAAACATTCAAACACCTCAAGTGTACCACAGATCTGCTGGCAGCCTTGTTCACCAGGCTGGCAAAGCATTGTGATGTCCATAGCAGGTGCTGCGTAGACAATGCGTCAACGAGAATGCAAGTGTTCTGTCTCCAAAATTGTTAAATTTGAGATATTTGGTGTTTACGTTTATTTAGAATGCATATGATTCACCTGCGGTAAAATTGAGACTATTATATAATTGATTAAGAAGATACAAACTCGAGTTGTTATCTAGTAACCTTGGTTTTATACACAATTTCAAATTTTAATGCTCTTTTACACAAAAGTGAACATTTGGACAGAACACTTGCATTCTCGGGTGACGAATGGTTGTGACACAGCTAATAAATAGTCCATTCGATTGAGATCAGGGGAGCGTGCAGACCAAGCGATTGGTCCTGCCAGGCCTGTCGATTTTTGCGTGAAACGCTCATACAGATAAGTTATGGTCACTACTGAAATATAATGGTACCCCATCAAGCATGAACCACATGCATCGTACCGTCCTAGTGACATGAAGGGTCCGACACACAGATATTCAACCATTTATATTTGCGTACCCCACGATATAACTTCTCTTCAATTGTGTACCCCCAAAGTTGTTGCTGCATAATGTAAGTACACATATTCTATAATCTACATCTAGGAGAGAAAGAAAAAAATGGCTGGGTTTCTTATGGATATACCCTAAATGAGGCCTTGATTATTCAGTGTGTAGTGTATATATATATAAATAAATAAACTTAGGGCCTATATTAATTTTAAATACACCCCGGGGGTACACGTACCCCAGATTAAATACCATTGCTAGAGGAAAAGTTTGATTTGAACTATTTTCCGGAAACTATAGGCCTACATCTCTTATTTATAGTGTTATTATAATTTTATTAGTGTATTTATTTAAATATGTCAAATGTAAAAATTGTGCTAATAGTGCACAAAATACCTTTATCTTAAGATCTCGATGTATAAAATGTACAGAACTTAACATTTCAAAATATTACATCATTCTATTAGTAAGTAGGCGAATTTTTGTGATTGACTTGGTTACGTCTTGGTATCGAGGGTTTACAACCAAGTGGTTTTGACCAAGGTAGAGTGTGAAAACGATTTTGAGATTTTTTTACTAAACAAAAATGGTGATTGGAGTGGTGTAGATCTAACAGCTGGTAGAATAATTTATGTAACCCTATTACATGTACTACAAATCGATGAAAAATGAGCTATTTAATTTATTATTAGTTAGATCGGTGCTTATTTTGACTAGTCCTAATCTGTACACAACATAATATCTAACTAAGTATATCTTCACAAAAATAACCTCAAGAAAATATGAAGTAATTATGTATGTAATATTAAATAGGCCTTGATCATTATAGTACTCCCTTTTATCTATAGTTAAACAGTTTTTAAATACCTACTTATTGTCATGTATTTCTAATTAGTAATTTCTATCCATTTTAATTTACAAAAACTTAAAATCCATTGACTACAAAGTTATAGGCATACTCGTTTGGATCTAACATAAGAAGTTATCCTGTTTTGAAATTGGCGCACAACCTCTCAGCTCATTGGTCGTAACCATACTGTTTAGTCTGGTCAAGAAAAGCATTACCAAACCAAGCTCTGGTTTTGTTTCGGTCATAAACATTTAGTTAACATCAAAACTAGGTCAACTGCGAAACTGCTGTGGTCGTAAACATCGATACACGCCCATAATTGAATCGATCATTTCGAAAAGGCCATATTTACACTAAAGTAAATTTTACAGGAAGACAAAAAACTATTTTTTAATTAAATGCTATTATTAATATAAAGTATAAAATTTTTTTAATTGATTTAGAACTAAACCTACCCTAACTTACCTACCCTACCTACCTTACCTAACCTTCCCATACCTACCTTACCTAACCTACCCTAACTTACCTAACCCTAACCTACACTACCTTCCTTACTTAATCTAACCTATCTACCTTACCTAACCTACCTACTTACCTTACCTACCCTACCTTACCTACCTGCATTATCTACCTACCTTAACTACCTGCCTGACCTACTTACTTTACTTACCTAACCTAACTACCTTAACTACTTTACTTACCTACTACCGTAACTACCTTACCTACCTTACCTACCTTACATACCTACCTTAACTACCTTACCTACCTGCTTTACAGACCTACCTACCCTACCTACACTACCTTACCCAACCTACCCTACCCTACCTACTATATTTAAAACTTTATTTTAACTATCAAACTTAAAATAATAAGTGTTTGCAATAGCCTGAAAATGCAAAACAGATGTAGGCCTACTGATATTTTGTATGAAAACAAAACAAGCACTTTTAATTTGTTTTACTCCGAATACTAATTACTTTAAAGGATTAGGAATTGAGAAGGTTGAATTTAGAGGAAGCCAACCAACATTTACGTGGGGGGAGAGTGGAAGGAAAACTATTTAGGAAAAACCACCCCCTGTTCACCTGATCGAGATTCAAACCTCGATATCCCCATCCTCGGCAGTCAAGCTCATCACAAAACTAGTGTGTTAACTAACTACACCATCTAGGCGGATATTTGATAAGATGCTTCTACTTGCTAAAAAAGCCGTTATTAAAAAAACTACAGAGCTTTGTCTGACATATTAGGTATCCCCTATGAGTAGTGCTGCCCATTACGGCTATCACAAACTTGCACGTCCTATTTCAATATTAATTACATGGGCTAATGTACACCAGGGGAAAGAATGCCGCCCAATCTGGCTAGAGTGGTTTAGATTCCACTCGTGCAAACATATTCCTAGTTCAGGAGGATTTTCTAAGTGCCTTAAAAAAATGATTAGGTATAGTAAAATACATATGAACAGATAATTTATGCATGTAGAGCCTGAATACGGGAAAATCATCGTTCGAATCTGGTCGGGTGCGGTGAGGGGGGGTTTTCCACTCTCACCAAACATGAATGCGGGTACACTTCTTCATAATTCAACCTTCCTGATTCCTTCCTCTTAATTCAACCTTTATGATCTCTAACCCGTTAGTAATTAGTATAGTGTAGTTAGACGTGGTGCTAAGAAAAAAAGAATGGTTTGTATTACACAAGTGTAAGTAAACATGTCCCTAGTTCAGGTGGATTATCTATAAGTTCCTAAAAAGGACTAGGCTTGAAAACATATGGACAGATAACAATTTATTTAAATAGCCTTTTTTTTTCTAGTGTCTATGGATATAAACACAAAATGGAAATAGGTTTGGGTTCCACTATTACAAATATTTTTCTAACTCAGGTGGATTTTCTAACAACCTAAAAAAGGAGTGGGTCTGATAAAAATAATATACGAGCAGAAACTATTTATGCGTGCATATCCTTTTCTTTCTCTCTAGTTTTCATAAATAAACGCAACATTGTAAGAAAGAGGTTTGGCTTCCAAAGTAAAAGTAAGCCTACTTGTAGCCAAAACTTACCCGATGATTTCTGAAATATTTAGACAGGCATTTTCCTTTCTCAGAGCGTCTTTAAAGTCTTAAGTTTTTTACTAAACAAAAGAGGACTTTACCGAACACAATAAGTAAATAATCCATTTCAAAATCACAAGCATTCATAATATATCAATTACAAAAAATTAAATAACGCTAGTAAATGGAGTATAAACCAAATAATAGGGGTGCTGAACCTACAAAAGCAAAGCCAATATTTCTGAGAACTTGGTATTTCTCAAAAAACATTTTCCTAGAAGCTATTCTTCCCTGGGTGTTTATATTTTTAGGAAAATGTTACTAATAGGTCCCCGTGTAGCCATCTTTTCATTTTGTATATGTTTCCATAGCGACGGATTCTATCACTGTCATTCTTTCTTTATTTAAATTCAAGGCGCATGCGCATATTTACCCGGCTGTGATTAGTCCGTATAAACGAGTCCGTAGAAAGTTAAAGTTGGGCAACTTCTACGGGGTAAGGACTTACGGATAAGGATTCTGTGGCGAGAGCAATTTGATATTGTATCATGTATTTCTTACGGACCACGGAACTACGGAATACGGATACGGTGTCTGTGTCAGGGCTTGTCAAGCAATTGATTCTGTTATCGGTTTTGCAGTTTAATAATCTTTTAAAATGGTTGTGCGCCAGTATAATGAAGAGTTAAAGTATTTAGAAAAGATAAATGCTCATAGTTGGCGGATTAAAATAGGATTCCAACCAAATATGAATGTAAGTATTCTGGACCAAATGGGTATATCAACCACGTTTCTATTAAATCATTGGCAACTTTTTGTACTTATATTTCAACTATATATTCATTTAAAATTTCAAGGCAATGCCAAATCTGTAATAGCTAAATGCAAACTAGTTTTGAATTAAGTGCAATGCAACTTATAAACAATTAATTTTAGATAATATATATTTTAAAAAAATCTTTGTAAAATAAGATGGTAATAAATGTTGCATCATAATGCACACAGACAGATTCGCAATATAAATGAAAAAAATATTTTAGACCTTTATCGAAAACTCACATAGTTAGGTGTTGTAAGTTAAAATGTTCATATAAATACAAATATGTTAGCAAGCATATTTTTATTTCAATATAAATATTAGCTTTCAATTAATTGAAAAATAACAAACAACCTTTATGCAGGAATTGAGCCTGAAATTTTTCGTCCTGTATATGAGATGATGTAGGGTGGTTCATTGGTAGAGCATTGGTCTGCGAAGAAAAAGTTCTTATGTTTGATTCCGGTGTCCAGACTTGTCTATTTCACTTAATTGAAACTTATTCAGTCAAAAACTATCACATACACCCACAAATGAATGTATAATAAAAAAAATGTGTAGACCTAGGCCAACTTTTATTTTAATAAGGTGGACTATGAACTATTAAGTAAGACAAAGGCTGAATCCAAATAGTCAAGTACACTTGATTTGATGAATTTACACTTAGCACACAGTTGATATCGAAGGCTGCAACAAACTATTTGAAACCCGCCTCGGCGTAGTTGGCTAACACGCTTGTCGCGTTGAGCTAGACTGCTGAGGATGGGGAGATCGAGGT
>CABFVZ010000400.1:398043-430380 GCA_902151445.1 Timema monikensis
TCCCTCCGCACAAATGCGGGTTCACTTCCTCTAATTCAACCTACCCAATTCCTAAATCCATTAACGTAATTAGTACTTAAAGCGTATAACTCGAACGGGTAGTAAGATGTGGTGCTAAATGTTATTATTATTATTACTATTAAACTATTTGAACGGCAAACTATACTTTCCACACCCTAGAGTACGCACTGCTGCTTTTTACCAATGATCTTAGAAACAATTTACTATCAATTATTAGCATAGGCTATGTACAGATTTTTGCTGTCACCCTTGAGTCCAAGTGAAGTATGAAGTAGACTATTCAGATACAGCCAAAGTTAGCTGCAAGATTATTAAAAAAAAAATTATAATTTCTCATTTTTTTAGGTTGAAGGAATTTTTTATGTGAACCAAAATTTAGAAAAGCTCATGTTGGAGGAGCTACGTAATTCTTGTCGGCCTGGTACAGTCGGTGGGTTCCTGCCTGGTGTGAAACAAATTGCAAATGTGGCCGCCTTGCCTGGTATTGTCGGACGATCCGTTGGACTACCTGACGTCCACTCGGGATATGGATTTGCTATAGGTAAACCACCATATTTTCCATGCGTTGAATACCAAGCTAATGACAATTCTTATACATTTCTATGTCAAAAACATTCAGTTGTTTGTTATTGTTATTTAGCACTGCATTTCTTCTTGTTTGGGTTATACCCATGTCCTAATTAGGCTACACAAATGTGCTAGGAATGAGGAAGGATGGATTTGAAGGAAGTGTGCCAACACTTCTTTGGAAGGAGAGTGGAAAACCACTTTTATTACACTCATTTGGGATTTATACCTTGATATCCTGTCATCTCCACTCTAGTCTATTGCAAGAGGGACACCTTAGACCAAGGGTGGGCATTCGGTCAATCACACGGCAATTTTCATTCGATCTTGTAAGAAAACTACATCATATTTAAAAGCTATTTGGGTCTTTTAAACTTGAAAATTATTTCACAAATTCTTTGAGAATCATTAAAATAACCCTAATCAGCCACAATTGGTAATATTATTGTGTTCCTTCCTGTCTTAGTGGCAATTTGAGTGAGAAAGATGCAACTCATAGATATAAAATGGTAAGTTTAGACTTCGATATGGACAGTAGATCTAAGCTGTTATTTGAAGCAATGGTTTTACACTTAAAAGTTCTTAATAATTCAAACTAAATTAATCTTAGTACCTCTGAGGTAAGCAAGGTTTATACGTTATTTTTTTTCTTAAATCTACACACTTTGCTTGATATGTGTTAAAATTTTGACAGTAATAGACCTATGTTGATTATACACAGAGCTACGGATTTTTTCCTTAAGCACTGCGCTCCTTCTGCAGAGCCTCGTAAACAATGTTTACGCACAATTTTCCAAAACTTTACCATTCTATATCTCAGAAATTATGTGGCCTAGGGAGGAAAACTTTGCATGGATCATTAACTTGGTGGTAGTAACATGTAAAAAAAGTTTCATTAAAATCCGAGTTGGTGGGTGTTATAGCCTGGGTAAATTGGCATGGAATGACCCGTTTATGATTTTGACTGCAAAAATTTTGAGCCAGAAAAAACACGCTAAATCATTGATCATCTAAGAGCCAAGCTTGCTTTAAGATTTTCCAGGTTTGGAAAACTAGAACCAGCTGCGAGATTTATTTCAAACAAATTTTTTCCTTGTAATGTTGAAGATAAATCTAATGAAGTTCATTCTCTTTTATCATCTCTATTAACTGCTACATTAAAAATGAAAATCTGAAGTATCCATGTTCATGTTTCATAATAGGCCTAGTTATGTATATTTATAATGAAACTTTATAATATTTATAAAAAAGAGTAGGTAATTACAAATATTAGTCATAAATAGTAAAAAAAATTATAAAATATTGTAATAATATTATAAGTTTTTAATTTGAAACCAGATTCAGAATCTTCACATTTTTACCAACTTCGACAACAAAGTTGCTTCCAACTCCGACACCAAAGTTGCTTCCAACTTTACGACTCTTGACTCCACAGCTTTGGAGATAAGCTGCCAGTAATTAACACAACTGGCAATAAAAGCATGCCTTACTACAAGTAGCTGATAATTTTATTGTAAGCTCTCAATTAGATTATAGACTTTATGCCCATGCTTTCTGTGATGTTTTAGGCAATATGGCAGCATTTGATATGGCAAATCCTAAGTCTGTAGTATCTCCAGGTGGAGTGGGGTTTGATATTAACTGTGGCGTGAGACTTCTAAGGACCAATTTACGTGAAAAAGATGTTCTCCCTGTTAAGGTAAGCTTATATTGGATCTACATGGTCTTAATTTAAACACTGACCTAATCTTTTATCTAATTGATAATTAGCAGCCATAATGAAATTTAAGGGTCTACACCTAGGATACCTGTACAAAAATTAGGTATACTTTGCTCTTTCTTTATAAAACCTTTTCTTCCTCTACTAATATTCAGCACTTTGGGAGTAAAACCTAAAATAATAGTGGTTTTTGGTGACCTGGCGGTCTAGGGGTAAGGTGTCTGACTTCTATGCTGGGGGCCGGGGTTCAATCCTCGGTCCCGGCACTGATCTATCTGATAACCAAACCCTTCCTTCACCTCTGACAAGACATCTTGTGAATGTGTGGAATGCCCAGGCCTCCACTGTGGTTCGGATTCCACGTTAAACTGTAGGTCCTCCATTTCATCTCACAATCACCCAACCATTACACATTAGCATAAGTGCATACAACCCGAACGGGTAGTAAGACACGGTGCTAATAATAATAATAATAATAATAATAATAGTGGTTTTAAAACTTGAGAAAAGTTTTCCACTTGACCACATCATCTGATTGATTGTGTCTGATGGTATTAAGGATCACTGTGTCTTTTTGATTGTGTGCGATGGTCTTTTAGATAAAGTGTGTTAGGTTGTGTGAGATAATCTTGTAGATCACTGTGTTTGATCGTTTTTGATGGTCTTGTAGATCACTGTGTTTGATCGTTTGTGATGGTCTTGTAGATCACTGTGTTTGATCGTTTGTGATGGTCTTGTAGATCACTGTGTTTGATCGTTTGTGATGGTCTTGTAGATCACTGTGTTTGATCGTTTGTGATGGTCTTGTAGATCACTGTGTTTGATCGTTTGTGATGGTCTTGTAGATCACTGTGTTTGATCGTTTGTGATGGTCTTGTAGATCACTGTGTTTGATCGTTTGTGATGGTCTTGTAGATCACTGTGTTTGATCGTTTGTGATGGTCTTGTAGATCACTGTGTTTGATCGTTTGTGATGGTCTTGTAGATCACTGTGTTTGATCGTTTGTGATGGTCTTGTAGATCACTGTGTTTGATCGTTTGTGATGGTCTTGTAGATCACTGTGTTTGATCGTTTGTGATGGTCTTGTAGATCACTGTGTTTGATCGTTTGTGATGGTCTTGTAGATCACTGTGTTTGATCGTTTGTGATGGTCTTGTAGATCACTGTGTTTGATCGTTTGTGATGGTCTTGTAGATCACTGGTTGATAATGTGTGATGGTCTTGTAGATCACTGGTTGATAATGTGTGATGGTCTTGTAGATCATTGTGTTTGATTTTGTGTGATGGTCTTGTAGATCATTGTGTTTGATTTTGTGTGATGGTCTTGTAGATCACTGTGTTTGATCATGTGTGATGGTTTTGTAGATCACTGTGTTTGATTGTGTGTGATTGTCTTATAGCTCACTGTATTTGATTGTGTGTGATTGTCTTGTAGCTCACTGTATTTTATTGTTTGTGTTTGTCTTGTAGCTCACTGTATTTTATTGTTTGTGATTGTCTTGTAGCTCACTGTATTTGATTGTGTGTGATTGTCTTGTAGCTCACTGTATTTGATTGTGTGTGTTTGCCGTGTAGCTCACTGTATTTGATTGTGTGTGTTTGCCGTGTAGCTCACTGTATTTGATTTGTGTGTTTGCCGTGTAGCTCACTGTATTTGATTGTATGTGATTGCCTTGTAGATCACTGCATTTGATTGTATGTGATTGCCTTGTAGATCACTGCATTTGATTGTATGTGATTGCCTTGTAGATCACTGCATTTGATTGTTTGTGATGGTCTTGTAGATTACTATGTTTGATCATGTGTGAAGATCTTCTAGATCACTGTGTTCGATCATGTGTGATGATCTTCTAGATCACTGTGTTCGATCATGTGTGATGGTATTGTATATCATTGTTTGTGATGGTCTTGTATATCACTGTGTTTGATCATGTGTGATGGTCTTGTAGATTATTGTGTTTGATCATGTGTGATGGTCTTGTAGATCATTGTGTTTGATTGTGTGTGATGGTCTTGTAGATCATTGTGTTTGATTGTGTGTGATGGTCTTGTAGAATCATTGTGTTTGATCATGTGTGATGGTCTTGTAGATCATTGTGTTTGATTGTGTGTGATGGTCTTGTAGATCATCGTTTTTGATTGTGTGTGATGGTCTTGTAGATCATTGTGTTTGATTGTGTGTGATGGTCTTGTGGATCATTGTGTTTGATTGTGTGTGATTGCCTTGTAGATCACTGTATTTGATTGTGTGTGATGGCCTTGTAAATCACCGTGTTAGATTGTTTGTGATGGTCTTGTAGATTACTATATTTAATCATGTGTGATGATCTTCTAGATCACTGTGTTCAATCATGTGTGGTGGTATTGTATATCATTGTTTGTGATGGTCTTGTAGTTCATTGTGTTTGATTGTGTGTGATGGTATTGTATATCACTGTTTGTGATGGTCTTGTAGATCATTGTGTTTGATTGTGTGTGATGGTCTTGTAGATCATTGTGTTTGATTGTGTGTGATGGTCTTGTAGATCATTGTGTTTGATTGTGTGTGATGGTCTTGTAGATCACTGTGTTTGATTGTGTGTGATGGTCTTGTAGATCACTGTGTTTGATTGTGTGTGATAGTCTTGTAGATCACTGTGTTTGATCGTGGGTGATGTTCTTGTATATCACTGTGTTTGATCGTGTGTGATGGTCTTGTAGATCATGGTGTTTGATCATGTGTGATGGTCTTGTAGATCATTGTGTTTGATCGTATGTGATGGTCTTGTAGATCACTGTGTTTGATCGTCTCTTTTGGCTTGTAGATCACTGTGTTTGATCGTGTGTGATGTTCTTGTAGGAGCAGCTGGCCCAGAGCTTGTTTGACCACATCCCCGTAGGGGTAGGATCAAAGGGCATCATCCCCATGAACGCCAGAGACCTGGAGGAGGCGCTAGAGATGGGCATGGATTGGTCGCTACGAGAAGGTTGTGTTTTGTTTAGTTAAATATCTCCGTGTATAGTGGAACCTCGTCCATCCAGACTGAAATTTCACATTAGGTGATTACTTATTTGGAATAACAGTCTGAAACAACACTGGCCGATCTTATGATGGTAACATGTTTGAGTGACTGCGCTGCTCATAAGCTCTATCCATAAACTGGCATCGCAAAAACTTATTATTTTATGAGTGAATAGGGGTTGAAACATGTTTCAGATGTTTTATAATTTGTTATTGTGAAAATAAATGGTGAGTTGTACTAATATTAATATTGTGTTAACTTTAATTTCAGGATTATCCAATTATAGTTAAGCCGGATAAACGCGGTTCCGCTGTACTGGTAAACTTTTACTAGATTCTATAAGTCATATAATTTTAAATGTTAACTTATCATTTGTATCAAATCTATCAACTTTAAACACAAGGATACTACTCACACTACTTACAAATTAAAAGTTATTCTGTTACTAACTACTGCTTTGGATTTGGTGTAGATATTTTTAAAACTCCTAAGTAATTTTTTATGATCATACTTAAATTTGTATAAGGTAATATTTCACTTCACATGACTTTTGTTATAAAAAATGTGCAAATTATTCTAATATAATATTTTCAGGATAAGAAAGAAGGAACTTCAGACATTAGAAAAAAAAATTGGAAACCTATTGAAACAAGATTTCAACTAACTATTTTCACTGATCGAAATTCCTTCACATTGTTGCGCAAAAGCTATAAAGTATTGGGCTAAAATGTGTTTTATTACTGCTATGTGAGGAGTGGCTGGGACTCCCTGATAATGACTTTAAATCACTAAAAATCATGTCTTCTCTTCTGCCACTCATGACTCTAACACATTGCATAGTCTAATTTTCATAGAAAGGACTCTAGTTCAACACTTGTCCAGCATCTAAGCGCTCTCAACCTTAGCACTAACCTAATGAAAGTCTGTTGTCCCTAGGGTACATCTGGGCGGAAGACAAGGAGCACTGTGAGGAGTATGGTCGAATGCTCAATGCAGACCCATCCAAGGTGAGCCTGCGAGCCAAGAAGCGAGGCCTGCCCCAGTTGGGGACCCTGGGTGCAGGCAATCACTACGCTGAGATACAGGTAGTGGACGAGATCTACGACAAGTGGGCCGCCAGCAAGATGGGCATTGAGGAGAAGGGGCAAGTTTGTGTCATGATTCATTCGGGAAGCCGCGGGTTTGGCCACCAGGTAGCAACAGGTGAGCAAACCTTCCGATTTATTTCTTGACGTATTTATTTGAATGGCAATAATGTGCTTACCAAGAATAAATATTTGGTATAGCAGCGATTGTACAGTCCAATTGTCATGGGAAGGGTCGTTTACAAACACATTTTTATGCAGAAAACATTGATAACATTTTAACAGATTATTGAGTTGTATATGTGTAGATAATATTTATGAAAAGTGACAGATACAGATCAAATGGCTTGACGTGTAGATACATGAAAGTAGGTCTAGTTAACTTTTCAAACTGTCAGATCTTCCTATTTAAATTGGATTACACTTTGTGATTGTTCTTCATTAGCTTTATTTCTTAACAAAATATCATTATCATCCTCAACAGTTTCCTGCCACTGGCTTGGTCTCTTTGGTACATAAGTCTCTCCAACATATCTTTTCTCCCCACCACCTCTCCTCCTCCACACTGACCCACTCTTCTCCTTTCTCCTCGACACTTATCTGTACTCCTGTTCCTTGGTGCTCCTCTTGGTCTCTTGTCCCCCACTTCCATATCCAACATTTTCTTTGGTATCTTCTCTATCATTTTCTGCAATGGCTCCACTTAAACTACTCTTCTCACTCTTTTGTTTCTCATAACAACACATTTTATAAAGACAAATAAGAAACAGTAAGTGTGTAAAGTTAGGTTAAATGTGTCTACATAAACATTTAAAAAAAACACAGCATATAAAAATTTAACAAAGGACAGGTTTAAAACTTCTACCAAAATTGACAGTGAAATATTTCTTCTTTGGTTTTCTACAACTTGAAACAAGGGAATATGATCTTAAAATGTGTTCCATTTAAGTTTACAACTATTGGGGTATCTAATAGGCTTTTTGAATAATTAATTTACTATCACCCTTAAATTTATTTGTTCCTTGATGCTCTGTTTTGTATAAGCTCGTGTACTTTTATTTAAATTCCGTTCAGATCTGTCAGATTTTGACGGGAATGTTTGTTTTGTTTCCTTAGGGTTGTGTTTTTAAGCTGAAATCCCACAAACTTGAGACTTAGATTTTTGCCTATGTTTGTGACAGATGCTCTAGTCCAGATGGAGAAGGCCATGAAAAGGGACAACATCGAGACAAACGATCGTCAGCTGGCCTGTGCCCACATCCACTCTCCGGAGGGTCAGGACTACCTCAAGTCCATGGCGGCGGCCGCTAACTTTGCCTGGGTCAACCGCAGCTCCATGACATTTCTTAGTAGGCAGGTCAGTCAGTTACTTCACTTCGCTTTACATCCATTACTGTTTCCAGCCTGTGGCCTGGGTCAATGTTTTTATTTAAGCCATACATTTTCTGCTACCTGTTGTAGCTTCATATTTCTTATAATATAAATTAAGGACTAAGACAGGAACAACATCCAGCACCCGGCCGTTAATTTATCATTGTGAAAGGTTAACTCATATTTTCATCAATGATAATTTTTTGGCCATGCTGGGAATCGAACCCGGGACCCCTCCTTATTTCAGTAGGCAGACACGCTACCGACTGAGCTAAGGTATTGCGTCTAATTGTTTTAAAACTGTGATCTCTAATAGTTCTCTTTCAATCCTTCACTAGCAGTCTGTTTGTTAAATAACATCATACTCCGACACCTAAGCTAAGTTGGTAGCATGTTGATTAAGCTCTTCCTATTTTTTGTACTGTGAAGCAGCACCATCAGAGAAATAATATAGTTAAATTAAATGTTCACTAAAAATAGTTTTAAGGAACTCAACTAGCTTCTTTTGAAACAAGTTAAGGGCTACAGTATAATGCCATAAACAATAAGGGTCCCAGGTTTGTTTTCTAGCTTGGCTGAAAAATGTGTCATTGGTGAAAGGTAGGCTTACCCATTCAAAATGATGAATTAACTCCCGGGGACTGGATTTTGTGCCTGGCTTAGTTTTAAGTTAGATTGTAAGGTATGTGAAGCTACGACAGGCCTAGCAAGCCGGTAGTGGAAAATATATTACTTGAGTAAAAAACTGACCCAGGCCATAGGCCGGAAACAGTAATGGATGTAAAACTTGTGTTCCAAATGTCCCCTCAAAAATTCTTTAAAAAAAGGGGCAAATCCTCCCATTATTGAGCTGAGTAGTTAGACTTATATTGCAGTGAGTAGTTGACTTGGAGACCAAGGCTTGATTACTGGACGGGTGCACTCAGAGTGTCTTTCCCATGGTCCAAGCTGTAATTGGTGTATTTCTTCTAAGCTACGCTTTTTATCCCTGCACCTTAGATTAGGTCGTTTGAAAAGCTTGTGTCACATGTATTATGTGCCTCTAAAATAATATATCAAACTCAATCTCTAAACATTTAAATAAAGTACTATATAACAACACAATATTTTATCAGTTGTAATCTGTTTCAGGCGTTTGCCAAGCAGTTTCACCTGACTCCAGATGACCTTGATATGCACGTCATCTATGACGTATCACACAACATTGCCAAGATAGAGGAGCATATAGTCGATGGCAAACAGAAGACTCTTCTTGTTCATAGAAAGGTTGGAGGATTTATACATTCCCACTAAAGTCTATTAAAAAATACCTACATATATATTAATTAGAGATGGGTCGAATCCGAATCGTAGCAAATTGTTAGAAATTTTAATGATTTACAAATAGACCTATAGTACACAATATAGGCCTAAACTGTAAATTAAGATTTATTTCAATCAAGCTTTCAATTTTAATCAACCCCAATCACCCCTCGCCAAATACAGTTTAAAATCCAGCCAAATTAAACAATTTATACTCATATTATTGTTTAGAAATCAAATCAATCAAAATTTGAGTGTGTTTTAGTTATTTTTAAAAGTGTTGTTAGAATGAGTTAAGTTTCTAAAAAAACGTGTGAAATAAACAGATTAGGCCTAGTTATCCTTTGATCAACAGTATTTATCTTTCATGAAACCCAACAAAATATCTAACTTAAAGATCGAAATATGCAATAAATTGGTGTTCTTTGTATAGTTGTAGATAAATAAAACCAGTTGGATAGAAATAATTAAGTGTCTTTATTCTAATCATCACTCTGGCGAGTAAACATAATATACGTCATGGCGGCTGACTTTGTATCATGTGTGATGTGTTCTTATTTCTGTTTAGAAAAAAAGCTTTAATTTGTTTTATTTATTTTGAGTTTATTTGTAATTTTGTTTTGATTTTAAATTTTTGAAAAGTTTTAATGTGTTCATTAAAATATTTACAAGATTGTTCTTAAGGTTGAAGTTTTAGAAGTGAGCATGTGCCGTAAGGGTTGATTCCAAGTTTCTCATAGAGGTGGGAGAGTAAGGTATTAGGCACGTAAGATTCTCCACACCTAACATTTATTATTATTATTTTAAATAATGAAAATTCATGCTAATCTCTTTCGTCCGACAAAATAAAGATTGCTGATTAAGTTGTGCTTTTCAAGTAGGGCTAACTAAGTAATTTTTGAATTCAAAATATTATGCTTTGTTTATGAGGTGAAAGATTTGACCAGCGAATCCAGTAAAACACTGAATCCTCGAATCTCGAGTACTTGTCAGGATTCGGTGGATTCGAATATTCGAGTGGCCTATCTCTAATATATATTTATATTAAGGATGTGCCCACACTTTGATTTGAAGCAAACTCTTTAATTGAATATATGAAATATTCTTAAAGCCATGTCATCATCAATTGTTTCCAGTCTGTGGCCGGGTCAATTTATTAAAATGCTTCAATCTTCTTTCCTTCCACCATTCTTCTTCCTTTAAAAGATGAATTGAAGTTTGAATATTTTTTGTTTGTAGTTTTATTCTTGAAAAAAAATATTGTTTTTTGAATATTTATAAAACTACATATACTATCACTTGAAAACTGTTTTATTGCATTAATATTTGTAATATTTAATTCTAATCCATTAAATCAACATATTATCACAACTTAAAAGTAAGATTTTTCAGATTAATATTGATTTGTAATTTATATAACATCTCAAGAAGGCCTGTGGGTGTTTTTTATTGGCGAAGATAACTTTTTTTTTACAGGAATTTAAATAAGCATCACTTTTGAAAAGTTTGGATACTCTTTTTATTCTTTCGTGTTTCTTACCTGGCTATATAACTCCATCTTACGTCCTTCCACATCCCTTTCCATCATCTATGTTTTAATATAGTGTTTAAATGATATTTAATACCTAAAATTATATAGTTAGGCAACATATTATTTATTTTGCTTCATAGAAAAAATTTTTTTTAGAAAATTCAAACTTTGATTTGATTTTAGGAATATTTCATATTATCTAATTTGGAGGGACCGCCAGCACACTAACATTGGGGATACTGGAGCAGAATTGTTTGGATAGAAAACTAAAAATCACACAAATTTATCTTTAAGGACAAGCTTTCACCTTCACAGACAGTTTCATCAGGTTAAGAAAGTAGACTGATGCTCTTGGTTGAACGGCGAGTTTGACTGTCCACAGCTGACTCTTTTTTTCAGTTATGATATGTGTGTCTCTTCAAACAATAAAGGGATATTTCCAAAAATTTAAAACAATGTGTAAATGTAAAAGTGTGATGTGTAATAGCTTAAGAAGAAATTAAGAGAGAAGAGTGTTTTTCTATCTAGGCCTAACCTAACTATGGTAGCGTTTCAGGTTGGCTTTCTTCACTATCAATTACTTTACATTATTCCACATTGTTTCTACACTGTGTTATTATAAAATTTCTACTCCATTATCACTAATATAAGTGTCCTGGCTATCCCTCCTAATTTGAATTTGCTTATCCTTTTAAAGTTTCAATAATAAAATATGTGCAGGGCTCCACAAGGGCGTTCCCTCCTCACCACCCCCTCATCCCTGTGGACTATCAGCTGACAGGGCAGCCAGTGCTGATTGGAGGAACTATGGGCACCTGCAGTTATGTCTTGACTGGAACAGAGCAGGGGATGCACGAGACATTTGGCTCTACGTGTCACGGGGCGGTGAGTACAACTTTATTTCTTGTATTGGCAACAGGCCGACAAGTTACAGTATTAACGATGTTGCCTTCTTGGAGATTTTGAAATTATTTTGTATCTTAACTGACCCACTTAAGGTAGGACTTTAGGGTGCATGAGTTTGCTTTTATATACTTTTTTCTGTCAAAATAAATCAAATAATTCTCCAGTAGAAACATGGTTTAATATTCTTCACATGGTGATATTAACATTTGTTGAATATCAGTCGAGGATGTCTTATAATATAATTAACACTTTTTATTTTCATTTAAAAAGTTTGTCATCTAATGCCACTTTGCTAATGACAGTTATTTAACTTACTGTTGATATCACCATGTTAAGAAAATTAAATTATGATTCTACTGTAGCAATATTTTATATATTTTGGCCAAAAAATCTTTTGTTATAAAAACTGCTAAAAACACTGCCCTTAACTAGTGTTCCACATACTCCCACCCACTCTTAGACCCCATTGTATGAAATTGAAAGAAAAAATAATAATTTCATTTCACCTTGCGAGACCTCTTGTTTACCCAGTGGTAACACTTAACTCCCATCTCTTTCTTGGTCTCCCTTGCGCTCTTTTTTCCACATACTTCATCTCGAAAATTCTCTTTAGTATTCTTTGTAGGCCTCAGACTTCACCAATAAAGCACAACAAATCACATGCCAGTAAATCAGGCCCCTTCTTCAGTACAAAAGAGTAAAAAATTTATTATTGTTCCTCAAACCATAGTCCAGGCAGTGTTCTACTCTTTGCTTTACATCCATCACTGTTCCCAGCCTATGGTCTGGGTCATTTTTTTTATTCAAGCCATATATTTTCCACTACCGGCTGGCTAGGCCTGTCGTAGCTTCATATGCCTTATAATCTAACTTAATACTAGGACAGGCACAACATCCTGTCCCAGGCCCTTAACTCATCGCTGTGAAAGAGTAAACCAACATTTCCCCAATGATAAATTTTTCAGCCATGCCGGGAATCGAACCTGAGATACTTAACTCAGTAGGCAGACACGCTACCAGCTGAGCAAAGGTGTCGGGCAGTGTTCTACTCTCTTCTGCTGAAGATGGAACCTGACTTTCCCTTAAAGTTACTGGGATGTGTTTTGTTGTGTTTTAATTGTGAACTTAAGGCCTTCATCTTCCTACCCGCCTCGGTGGCGTAGTTGGCTAACACGCTTGTCGTGTTGAGCTCGACTGCTGAGGACGGGGAGATCGAGGTTCGAATCTCGGTCGGGTGAACTGGGGGTGGTTTTTCCTAAATGGTTTTCCACTCTCCCTCCATGCAAATGCTGGTTCACTTCCTCTAATTCAACCTTCCCAATTCCTAATCCATTAGTGTAATTAGTACTTAAAGCGTATAACCCGAACTGGTAGTAAGACGCGGTGCTAAATATTATTATTATTATTCATCTTCCTAATGTGTCACAGGCCTTTCTCCTTTCATCATCATCTCAAGGAACTTTTTCCAGCCTGTGGCCGGGTCCGTTTAGTAAAATGCCTCCATCTCCTTCTGTCCCTCCACCATTCTTCCTCCTGCACTCTCTTCCATGGTATAATGGGTTTCTTGCCACACGTGGTATCCATAGGAAATAGTTCGACTCTGGCCTCGCTTGCTACGTCCTATGTTATACTACGAATATTAGCCCCACTTGGTACGTCCTATGTTATACTACAAATACTAGCCCCACTTGCTACGTCCTATGTTATACTACGAATATTAGCCCCACTTGGTACGTCCTATGTTATACTACAAATACTAGCCCCACTTGGTACGTCCTATGTTATACTATGAATATTAGCCCCACTTGGTACGTCCTATGTTATACTATGAATACTAGCCCCACTTGGTACGTCCTATGTTATACTATGAATATTAGCCCCACTTGGTACGTCCTATGTTATACTATGAATATTAGCCCCACTTGGTACGTCCTATGTTATACTACGAATACTAGCCCCACTTGGTACGTCCTATGTTATACTATGAATATTAGCCCCTGGTTGTGGTGACATAGGTTATGTCTCATATCTAGCACTGTGTATTGGAGACCGAATGTTATGTCCCATAATCAGTGGTACTCGTTGCGGTGTTGTTTGCAGCGTGTCTTTCTTCCCATTTTTATCATTATTATACTTGAGGTTGAGTTTGGAATTCGTATGATTAATGATTATTGTCTGAAATAAGTTTATTAGTGATTTATTCAATAATCTTAGATTTGCCACGTACTTATAGAAATGATCATGATTACTTTGCTAAATGCCGCACTTTTGTGAAAATATTTTATTTAACACACCTGCACCCATTTTATTTATGTATATATTTAATTTTTAATATATTTGAATGCAGGATTGCATTGAATTATTTCTATAGTAAATCTTCATTTACCTCTGTGAACGTGTTACGCACTTAATAATTGCACATCTCAAAACATATTATCAGGCTGAAAACTTGTATCAGAGTACCAGAGTGTATACAAACTCCTGGCTGCCTAGTCCAATAGAACATTTAAGAACAAAGCTCAAGGAGGTTCTAGAACCGGAAGCTGCCTTTAAAACACTCCCACGTGTCAACTATTACCCGATTGCGTCAAACACACTGAAGTTAGTTACAATAGCTGATGCCTTCTAACTTCAGGGCTTTAACTTAATAAAAAACTAGTACCTTCTTATCTAGAATCTGGTAACTATTATAAATGAATAATTCAGAATAAGACATACTTTCAGCATGAAATAATAGAATATAAAATTCAAATAAAAGCAAAATATGTTTAATATATAAAATTAAGAGGAGAAGATTGTCATTTCTTTCAAATATTCTTTAGGGGTCAAATCAAGGTAATTACATCCACTCTCTTCCTCTCACTTGCACACTTACTGCTGTCTGTTTCTCCCATTTCTTCTGTCTCTCTTACGGACTATCCTCTTCTATCCTGATTACATATCCTTACCGTCTCATCCTTGCTTCCTCAACTATCTCATGTTTATTAAATACAATCGTTTGGCGCAATATTTTTCTTATCTTATTTAGTTATGTAAACATTATTTATTTTAGTAATTTAATGTGCACTTTTTGAACCGACTGATTATATAAATGAGAGCAAAAGGTCCTACCAATTGTAGGGAAATATATCTTCACATACCTTCCAGGCTTCTGTTACATGCCACAATCGGCATGGGACTGACGGCTTTAGTTCCCCTCCTAAGTAAGTTGTTCCACAGATTTCTATCGCTCAAGAAAAATGTATCCACCCTGCTGGGTTTGAACCCACAAACATTGGGTCCTGAGGGTAGTACTTTACCCCAAGACCAACAAGGTCAACTTTTTCTTATCTTAGTTTGTTACTTATTTCCAATATTAACAAAAAAGAGCATGTTAAAAATTGTCTAAAATCAGCTAAATGATTTAAACTTTCAAAAAGGTTTGGCTTTAAGTGATACAACATCTCCTCAGTCATCACACAAAGTTGTCCATTGACTGACAAAAGCTTGTATTGTGTTTTATCCCCAGGGCCGCGCCCTGTCCCGAGCCAAGTCCCGCCGTAATCTGGACTACCAGGATGTGTTGAACAAGCTGGAGGAGATGGGAATATCTATTAGGGTGGCTTCGCCCAAACTCGTCATGGAAGAAGCACCTGAATCTTACAAGAACGTGACGGACGTCGTAGACACATGCCATGCCGCGGGAATCAGCAAAAAATGCATCAAACTGCGGCCCATTGCTGTCATCAAGGGTTGAGGACTACATATAAGACTGAAATAATCTGACAACTTATAGGCCTACACACATACACACACACAAAATTTGATCTAATATTGGCTAAGGGACTGGATAGTAGCTGGGCCAATAATAGTTGAGCTCCTAATAATGGCCAGACTGACTTTATTTTTGCTGGAAAAGAAGTATTTTTTCCAAAGTCTCTTCATATGAAAATTGAATTGTACTTACAATGTGTGGTGGTGTATAGTGAGGGCGGTATGCAAGAACGTTAGTGAATGCTTAGTGGACCGATAGTTTGGTCCCGAGCACACTATCGCTCCACCTTTTAACCTATGATGACGCAAGCAATCCCACGCTAGTGTCCACTTAGCATCCACTTAGTGAAGTTCTTGCATAAGGCCCTGAGGCCTTAATGTTTTAATTCACCTCCCAGGCCTTTGCTTTAACAACTTCTGCTCAGTCATTATCTGAATTGTAAAAAATTAAAAATAATAATACCATGTCATTGAATTTAATTTCACATAGATTTTTTTTTTTATTTTCACGTAAATTCTTTCAACTTTTATCTGTACTGTGATAAAAAAAATGGATTATTAAAATTTGTGTACGTAATTTTACTATCTCATGTATTCCCTGTACCCCCACTATTTCCCAGATAACTTCATTCCTAATTGAGAGAAGAATCGAATTAATTAAAAGAAGAAGAATTGTTCAAGGAAGAATTTTACTAAACTGACTCGGAAACATTGGAATCAGAAAACCAGAACCAGTTGATACTTATTCTCGCTTTGAGTCATAATTCTAAAGTAAGTTTAGTAATTGAAATTAATGTTTTTGGGCTTTAACTGTGTTGAGGAAATAACTTAAGAATCAAGGCCCACCCCCTGAAATATGTTAAAAAATAAATAACTGTATAGTTGATCATATGAGTGAAATGCAAGTCTTAAGTGTAGTAACCAACATGTCGGTGTTGGAAGTTTCATGGGTAGATTTAAAACCAGAATTTGGTGTAAAATCCAAATCCATTCTATCTACCAGTCCCAAAACACAAATCTTGGAAATAATGATGAGTAAAGGGAAATAGAAAAGTGACTAAATGTCAACGTATTTTTATAATGCATAATTTAGAACATTCAAATTCAAGTGAATAGTAAATCTAACACAGCTCAGTCGGTAGTGTGTGTGTTCTTAGAGAGTTAAGGGTCCCTGGTTCGATCCTCAGTATGGCTGAAAAATTATCATTGATGAAAATAAGGGTTTACCCTTTCAGATTGATAAATTAATGGCCTGGGACTGGGTGTTGTGCTTGTTATATTCTTAAGATAGATTGTAAGGCATATGAAGCTATGACAGGTTTAGCAAGCTGGTAGTGGAAAATATATGGCTTGAATAAAAAACTGACTCGGGCCATTGCTGGAAACAGTAATGGATGTAAGTGTAAGGTGAGTGTTAAATTAATGGGCAAAGGTCTGGTTATTGAGTTTATCAAAATTATGTTGGGGCTGAACCGCCAATAAACGGTTTTAAAGATTTGTTTTGCCTAGTCTTCGACACTATTTTATCGAATATCTTTTAAGATTTGAGGGTCCTTTCTTAAGTATTTTTGACGTTGGTGTTACAGCCAAGTCTTACTCTTTATTTTTGTAATTTTGTACTTATGCCAATGTATGTATGTAAGGTGTGGGTGGGCACCATTACATTGCGTTTTAGGAACAAATACATTGCAGGTCCATCACGTCGCATTTCCCCCACCTTTCTATACCCAGCTAACCCTGACGTACAACCAATAGGATTGAAGGGGCGTATATATACAATTACATCGCATTTCCCCCACCTTTTTATACACAGCTAACCCTACTCCGATATACAACCATTAGGATTGCAGGGGCGTATATATACAATTACATTGCAGGTCCAACACGTCACGTTTCTCCACCTCTCTACACACAGCTAACCATATTGGCCAACATGATCCCAACAAGTTGTGTTACAATATAAGCGCACTCCCAACTTGTTGGGGATGTTGGCCAACATGTTGGTGTTGTGCGAGCTGGTCAGAGCCAACAAGTTGTGTTGGATCATTTGTTAGAGATAATAAACGACCAACCCAACATGTTGGCCGAGTCGGGAGGTTCTCCACATGAGCTATCGAGTTGAATGAGTGTCCAACCTAATCAACTTTGCCAACAAGGGGAGTCTGGCACATAATCCTTTCAACCAAACCTACCTTCATAGTGAGAGTGAAGCCTCGTTTATTATGTAACGAGTTGGATCCAACATGCTAGAAGACAATACATGTGTAAAATGTAAGCTGTGTTTATTCTAGCCAACTTGTTAGACCAACATCTTGGTTCCTCCACCTTTTTTTAAATCAGTCTACACATTTCTAGCCATGAATAACGACGTATTACTTGCCGTTTCTTCATTTATTATGATGACGGGAAGTGTACTCTTGCAGAAGAACCAAAATAAGAAACGGTAGGGCGTTCAGAGATTGTTTTTGCTAGACGTCGAATTGAAGGTGTGTATATGGTAATAATGAGTTACCTACATTTGTAAAGTGGAGTTGATAGCTTTGTAGACATGAGACATCACAAAGAACAAAATACTTTTTATATAAATCAATTAAGATTCTAGTAGCTGAAGCTATTATTATTTATTCTTTTTAGTGAGTCAATTCTGAAAATTGAAAAATGACACCTGAACACGGGTCCCGTGTTCGATTCCCATGTCTAGGTGTAATTTTTCCATTTTCAGAATTTAAATCAATTAGTTTAACTGTATTAGCCTTGTTCCATTCCATGATCACAAAATTATGCTAGTCCCGATTTTAAAAGTTAAACTAATCTGAAAATAAAACACATGCTTCACCAAGGTTAGACACTCATTCAACTCGATAGCGCATGCGGAGAACCTTCCGACTCGGCCAACATGTTGGGTTGGTCATTTATTATCTCTAACAAATGATCCAACGCAACTTGTTGGCTCTGACCAGCTGCCCAACACCAACATGTTGGCTAACATCCCCAACAAGTTGGGAGTGTGTTTATATTGTAACACAACTTGTTGGGATCGTGTTGACCAATATGGTTAGCTGTGTGTAGAGAGGTGGAAAAATGTGACGTGTTGGACCTGCAATGTATTTGTTCCTAAAACGTGATGTAATGGACTGGCGATGTAGTTGTATATATACGCCCCTTCAATCCTATTGGTTGTACGTCAGAGTAGGGTTAGCTGTGTATAGAGAGGTGGGGGAAATGCAACGTGATGGACCAGCAATGTATTTTTTCCTAAAACACGATGTAATGGTATACACCCGTAAGGTGCATATAGGGCTCAAAAAGTTTGTTTAGATTGAAAAATGTTATTATTTTGTGATACCATATATTTTACCATGTGAAGAGAGATCCTGATAAGTTTAACATTTAGTGGGAAGTGCATAAATGAAGTTTGAATAAGTACTTTGATCTCATTTTTTTAATATATCTTACACTTGGACCTTAAATACACAATGGGTCAAATAAGAATCTCAGAAAACATGATAAGCAAAAGGTTTAACTTGACAACATTGGTATGATTCTTTTTCTTCAATTCTGATTTTGTTCACATTAAGTGATAAATTAATGTTTTTTTGAGTCTGGTTGTTAGGTGTGTCCGATATGTTTGGCTATACCAATAATAATCATCATAATGGTCTAGGAAATTAATTTGAATCTAAAATTCATGGTTTGAATTAGGAGGGAGAGCCAGTCAGCCAGTACTCCAGTATCACCAAGGTAATTGTGCTGGATATCCCTCCTAATTTAAACAATGATTCAGCTTAGTGCTCTATTCCAAAAAATCTAAAATTCAGAAAATAAACTATAGATGGATAGAATACTGTATTTCTCTAATATGGATCTTATATTGTACATTTTTAAGGATTTGAATGAAAATTTAAATAAAGTGACAATATTTCAAAACCGTTTAACTATCGGTGTCACTGACAAATGATATTTTGTTTGTCATGTATTACATCGTAAACAACTAAGAGAACACTTTCACTAATAAATTAGTTATATTAATACAGACCCGCCTCGGCGTAGTTGGCTAATGTGCTAGTCGTGTTAAGCTCGACTGCTGAGGACGGGGAGATCGAGGTTCGAATCTCGGTCGGGTGAACCGAGGGTGGTTTTCCACTCTCCCTCCACGCAAATGCGGATTCATTTCCTCTAATTCTACCTTCCCAATCTATTGGCATAATTAGCACTTAAAGCGTATAACCCGAACAGGTAGTAAAACGCAGTGCTAAATAATAAATATATTAATACATTTTATCATTTTGTTATTCTCCCAACTACAAAACAAGTCTAAATATTTCCTTTTACCAGTTTATTAAAATTGTTACATGTCTATTTAATTGTATTCGAGATACTTTTAAGAGATTTTCATAAATCTTGAATCTGTAACTGCATGGCCTAAAGTGGAAGGCAAGTTGGTGTAATATTGTATGTTATGCATTGTGAATGATAAAATGAGCTTTGCAGGTTGTTTTGATAAGCCTACAAACAAATAGACTAGAGGAACTGAACACAAAAGTGTTGTTACCATTCCATAGTCAGGGGATTCAGCCATCATGGTTGATAAATCAACACTGAAGTCACCATTTTGGGACTATGCGGACCAGGATGCCGGGTCATCAGTACTTATCTTGAGGGCTGCTGCTCCAGCCCAGTGTACCGGGGTTCAGTTACTGTGTAGGGATCACCTAGGAGTCAGAGAGGCCATGGGGAATTCCTAGAAACTCCTCGTTTTGTCACAAGCTTTCGAGTATTCTAGAAGTTCTTTCATTTTAATATCACTACCAACATCACATTTGTAATAAACGTACTAATGAACTTAATTAAAACCCATTTTTAACATCAATCACTAACCCACACAAATATACCCCCATCACCTCCCCCTTATTCTCAGCCATAGCACATCCTGACAGATTCTAAGGCCCACGTTATAGGTAACAGAGAGGGTGGTGACAAATCTCTTGAATATCGTAGGAGTTGAAGATTTGAGCTTCCTAGCTCTTGAATTAAATATCCCATATTTAAATTTTAAATATCCTCAAGGTTTTTAAGATGATTTGGGCCTACCACTAATATTATATTAAAGATGTGTGAGACTAGCACTTGTCGCAAGTCTAGACATGCTCCGCCCACTCGGGCCAGTTCTGTAACTCTAGGAAGAGAGTCATCCCCGGACTCTCGGTGGCTACCAGCTGTCTGTGGGCCAACAGCTTGAAGTCTGGGTCCAACTCGCCCATCTTCACACCGCATTCCAACAACTTCTTGAGAGCTTCCAGCTGAACTTTGGGGGGCAGCTTGTCTGTAATAGCACACATACCACTATAACCATTAGGATGCCCTTGGTTGAAACAACACAGCCAACAAGATACCCTTTGTTTACCTTCAAAGATAGCTGGCTTATTTTACATGGTTCTACTATGGTGCAGCCTATATGTTCCATAGTGTAATTCGTCAAGATAACGCTGCTACATTTCAGATTAAATGGAGTGTATATTACCAGGATTTTTGTTAAACAGGACATTAGGTGGCACCAAGATGATATCAGCCATGATTTGCATATATATATATATATATAAAAAAAATTTGCACATATATATAATAAGTCAGTGATATCAGCCATGATTTGAACATAATTAAGAATTAGCTGATACCAATCATGTTAGTTAAACCTTTAAAATATTTCATATAAATCATATTATAATTTGCTCTTATAAGAAGTTGACATATTTTGGTAATATCTGTTTACATTGGTAGCGTTGTTGTGATATGAGTCAAATACATACAAATTAACACCAAGACATAACAACTATGAACTGCCAAGCATTCACAGTGGAATTCAGAGTCAAAACATCTTAACAATACACACAGTTTAAAAAAAGTTGAATTAAAGGACAATTTAAAATACCAAGTTAAAATATATTACACTATATATGAAGAGTTGGTTAGTTTAAAATGTTATAATGACCAAGTAATTTACATAAAAGTTGGTTTTGAGTTTTTAATATTATCTAAGTATTATCTGTGGTTTTTTTTTTATCCCTGTACTCCTTCTAGTTTTCCGGTGTGAGCTCGAGTTTACCGGAACTTCACTAACCTGACATGTTTTGGTACTGTAAATGGCGTATCATAATCATGGAACTGAAAATTGAAATTAAAAACTGAGGAAATAATATAGATTACAAATCAATATTACCAAATTATGCCGACTTCTTATAAGGGCAAATTATAATGTGATTTATATACAATATTTTAAAGGTTAACTAACCAATTTAATTCATACTTGCATTTATTAAATTACAATAATATCCAAGTTTTAACCTTATTATGAAAAAACAGGTTTTTATAAAATTAAACTGGCCAACATTCCAAATGGTTCATTTTAATGAAAAAATTATCATTTTTAGAGGTACAAGACCATTAAATTTTAAAATTTATTTAATTAGAGAAACAAGACAAATGAAATTAAATATGTATTTTTTATTTTATTTAATGAATTAAACATGATTATATAATACTTATTACCTCTGCAAAATATAATTCTGAGAATATATAGTTCATAATTAACCACTCCACTCACTTAAGTCGTCTTCTTCCTATCAGGGTACTTTTTTCTTTGGTTTTGAACTGTAAATAATAAGAATTGCTTTTGTTCTTCATCATTAATGTGTACAGTAGCCCCATGGCTTCTTTGGTGCTGACTGACAGCTGACGGCTTTGAAAAGTTACCAGACTAAATTATGTATCCCTACACCGAACCATATGATCTGCAAAAACATGTGTTTATTAGCTGTCACTTTTGACAGTCAAAATTTAGATAGATACCTAAATGTTGACTGTCAGAAGTGAGCTGTGAGCTGTCAGTCAGCACCAAAGAAGACATGAGGCTACTGTAGTTTATTATATTCTTCCATCAATGCCAGCCTCTGTTCTGTGATGTTATTTGCTACAATTATGCTGGAAACAGTAGCCTTCACACACATCACTGATAATAGTTGTCTTGCTCCCATTCGCAAACATTCTTCTTTAGGAACCCTGAAGAAAAGCCTGTGATGTCAAAAAATCTGTAGGTGTTGCTGGAAACAAAGTCTTACAATTTTTTCTCTTGAATCATTAAAATGTCAATCATAGTTCACTTCTTGGATGCTCATTTCCTGTAGCATTTAGAGCAGTGACCATTTTACTTTTTGTTTCCAGAGAAACTTCATCATCAAAGAAAGTGAAAGCAACAAGCTCCTCAGAGATGTATCAAAGATGTCATGTATTGTATGCTATCGCTGATATGGCCGAGTTCTGGTCTTTGGAAATGACTGAATGTATATTCGAACTGTGAATAAACTAATGTCTAGGATCCCCCTCTCTTCTCTTTTTTGCCAACTTGAATTGTTCTCAAAACATCCAAACCTTCAACAAGTAAATGGCCTTGGCCATCTACCAAGCCCTATGAAGTCCTACAGGGACTTTGAATGAGAATCCTTTTATAGGAACTCGACCCAAAAAATATTATTGTCAACTCAAGAAATTTTCTATAATCCTCGTGTGGTTGAAACATTTGTAGCTGGCTCTCAGCAAATGAAATAATATAATCGGCAGTATTCTAGACTAGGAGAAACTCCCTATCCTCTTTAATCTTGATCATGTCCAAGGCCTTAGCACGGCCAATGTCAAAGAGATCCTCCAATCCAGCTTGCCATGCACTTTTCTTCAGAATCAGGTCATTGGAACATTTGGCTTTATTTGCCTTGTTTTGATTATTAGTATTATTAAATAATCATGCATAGACTTCTATTATTTCAAAATTAAATATACTTAGTTGTAAAACTATGTACTCTTCAAAGAGGTACATGAATATTTACACATAAATCTTATGTTTAACTTCAATACAGATCTTCTAAAAGTCATGTATCTTTTATAAAAGCTTGCATGAAATGAATCAAGTCAAAGTCAAAAGTAAAAAACTAACAAAAAAACTGAATATCACTGTCAAACTAATGGTATATCATGGTTTTATAAATATTGGTATGCAAATGCTCATTTTCACGCAATCAATAAATCCATATTATCAATGTTCAGCATGATCGCTTAGTGCATGACAGAACTACAAAATAATTTAAGAGATTGAAACGCACTATTGTAATAGACCATTGTTGCTAGAAATATTATTATAACCAGTTTTAAACTACAGGATATTATTTAATATAATCAGAGGATTTTTTATAAAGATAATCTCAACTAAGGCTGATACATAAATAAAGATTTGTTCATGAGCCAATCTTTAGAATTTGAAATTTTGGTAGAGACTTCTAATTTTGCTTTGAATGAAATAAAACTTTAACAGAATTTTTCTTTCGTTAAAAGACACCCATTAAGGGTTTGGCCCATTTAAATATCATATTTTCAAAAATAAGGCCCACCCTAATATATCAGCCACTATTTGATCGTATAAAATACAAGAACTATGTGATATTAGCCATGATTTGAGCATATATAATATTTTAAAAAATCTGCGTTATCAGCCATGGTTAGTCTGTGTGTATGTATATATACCTAAAATCTTACCATTAAAGTTCCCAATGAGTGCTATCCCTAGAGCCATGGTGTTGTAGCCTTTGGTGTGAGCTCCAACTCTGTGCCAACCTGCCCCCTCGTACACTCTGCCATCTCCGCCAATCAGGAAACTAGGAGATAAACATTCATTACTCAAATTAATAAAACTTTAGTGCATCACTAACGTAATAAGCCCCTTAGAGAGAGCAGGGAGGCACTGTAACATAGATGAATAAGGGATTGCATTCTTCAGGAATTCAAGTTTTGAATAAAGGCAAGTAGTAAGTATTGTGTAGTGCTAAAAAAAAAAAGGCAAGATTTACTTTATACATTTGCGCATTTAGAAGTGTAAATTAATTCCTAAGGTCTTTGAATTGCTTGCCCCAATTGGGAACACATCTCTGGAGTATGCCTGCTACACTAAGGTACACATTACTATCATATTACCCGCCTCGGTGGCGTAGTTAGCTAATGCGCTAGTTTCGTGTTAAGCTAGACTGCCAAGGACGGGGAAACCGAGGTTCAAATCTCGGTCGGGTGAACTGGGGGAGCGGGGTTCCTTAGTGGTTTTTCACTCTCCCTCCATACAAATGTGGGTTCACTTCCTCTGGATTCAACCTTCCTAATTCCTAACCCATTAGCATAATTAGTACTTAATCATATAACCCGAACGGCTAGTAAGACGTGCTATAATTTAACATTATTATTATTATTATTACTAGTTGTTCTGTCTTACGACAGGTCCATTCCTTTTGTCGGTGAACTTAGACAGCCAATGTCCCGTGCCATGACCTCTTCCTCCTCCTTCAACTCCCAGAATTTTCTTCTTTCCTTCAAGTCATCCAATATTTGAATCTTCCTTTTTTCTAAGCTCCTGTTTCCCTCACTCTTGCCTTCTTTGATTCTGTACAGAAGACATGTTCCTCCTAATGATATGTCGGATCCAGTTTGCCTTGTACCGATGAATCACATCCAGAATTGTTCTCTTTCCACCCACTCTTCTTAGAAGTCTTCATTTTGTGACTGTCTGTCCACCTGATTTTCTCAAGTCTTCTACAGCACTACATTTCAGAGCTCTCCAGGTATTTCTTTTCCATCTTCACGAGAGTTCAAGTTTCTGCTCAATAGAGCTCGATGCTCCAAATGTAGCACTTCGTCAGTTTCTTCCTCAGTTCCAAACTCAACTTGCTTTTGAAAGCTTCCTTGGTCATGGTGATCCCCGACCTAATTTCTTTAGTGAAGTAGGCATCCTTTGCAAGCATACTTCCAAGGTACTTTAACTGATCTATTTTTTCCAACTCTTGGGGGTTTCACATCTTTTGTTAACTGTCATTTACCACCACTACTACGGTGAATGAACTATATGTAAGTGTAGTGACAGTAAGATAGGAACATGGAGAGAGTGTGGTCTACTGTTCAAAGAACTAATAGCAAGATTATAGTAACAATAAGAACATGGTGGACACGAGGTTTACTATTCAAAGAACTACTATTAAAACTGTAGTAACAATAAAACATGGAGGGAGCGAGGTCTACAGTTCACAGAACTACTAGCAAGACTGTAGTAATGATATGAACAAACTAAAAAAACACCCTTAACTCACTTCTCTCCTATATCAATATAGTGCAGAGTGTCCATGTAGTAGGCCTGCAGTCCTGCTACCCTAGCCGCACATTTGCTAGCAGTGGTGCACTCAGGAGTAGTGGTGTGTATGATCACTACGTACTGCACAGGGATGATCATGTACTCTACCTCTTTGGAGGGCCTTGCACCCCAACCTGCGCGGCTGACGATGTGCGGACAGTTGTCATCTGTTAAAAAAATAAAAACCTTGTATCATTTACACAAGTGCGAATACTACTCTAAAGAGGCTAGTAGAGTGGAATAGTCCTATGTTCTTGTCCTGAATCACTTTTTTGAAGGAAATGGCGCCATCACCCCTTTCCTGCCCCTTCAGTTCCCAACCCACCCCCTCCAGAACATAGTATTCTACCCCACTTGGGTTCATATTTGTCCGAAAATAACAAACTATATTACGAACCTAAGAAGACATTTATTTGTTAGTGGTGCTAAAAAAAAGATATACAATGAAGTGAGAGCCTAAAGTCTCCTCGAAACTATACCATGCCAGAAATGTGAATATGCATTAAACTACAAAATTAATAATTAAATCAATAATATATAGTGATTAATAAAATTGTATTTTTGTATTTAATAGTAAATACAATTTATTAGTATGCATACATTTTTACATTAAAACATGATATAGTAGGCTTATGCTGATTTATTCTAAAACATTTTATTGGATCAACAATAAAAGTATACAAATATTGTAATTTGTTCATTACTAAAATATTACTTACGATACATAGTGAAATATAACAACTATACATTAGCAATATTAGTATGATGGAAATACAATCAAAATCGGAAATTACACTAATGAGATACCTATATTATTATTTACTAGATAATTAGGGTTTTAGTATTTAATGTATTTATATACACCAATACGCTTAGAGGTTTATTTGGGTTATGGAACTGAAAAGGAGATCCCGGATAGTTCAATAGGTACAGAAGTTAACGAGTAGAGCTGAATGACCAGGATTCAAATCCCTGTTCTTTCATTATTTTTCCATCCTTACACAATTGCTCCATCAGAATGTCATTTGAAAATACATATTGGTTTGATTTAAAATAGTTTTAAAAATGCTATAGTGAGACTCATCATACGCATCATTGTGTACGCAGACTGAACGTCAAGTTCCTCTATTCTTATTTGCTGTCTACAGCAAGGTCCGTACTCGAGTCCTGGGAGGACTTAATGAGTGTATTTTCCTAAACGGATTATCACCTTCCTCCACACAAATATAAGTACACTTTCTCTAAACCCTACCTTCACCATCTTTACACACCTTTTGAGTATTAATTACAAGTGTGTATAGACTGGACAGGTAGATATAGAACTATGCATAGATTCAAAAATTGGAGTTTAAGCCAGGGAATATGTCTTTGTAACATCTTGGGTCACTCGAATATATAAGCTATCAACTGTATCAACAGTAAGTAATAAATAGATTAAAGTACACAAGGCATTTATAAAAATACGAAAGAAGTTATGACTGGAATTCAATCGCCCCGTCATCGGAAGTTAAGTTGTTGTTGTTGGTATTATTACTATTATTATTATTATTATTATTATTATTAGCACCGCGTCTTACTACCCATTTGGGTTATACGCACTTACGCTAATGTGTAATGGTAGGAGTGATTGCGAGATTAAATGGAGGACCTACAGTTTAACGTAGAATCCGAACCACGGTGGAGGCCTGGCATTCCATACATTCACAAGTTATGATTAATACACGTCTTGTCAGAGGTGAAGGAAGGGTTTGGTAATTAGATAAATCTGTGCCGGGACCGAGGATTGAACCCCGGGCCCCCAGTACAGAAGTCCGACACCTTGCCACTAGACCAGCAGGTCACCTGGAAGTTCAGTCTCTTGAGAGAGTGACGCCTAGCCTTTCATGCATCTACAAATTGAATGCTCTGTTTTGTTAGGTTGGGTAATATTGACATAGGTCTGTCATAGACAGGATTAAAAACTAAAAGCGCAAAAGAATGCTAAAAGAATTGAAAATACTTCACAATCATTATTTAAAGCAATGTTATATGTGAATGATAACAAAATACTACCCATATTCCATACAAAATACTTTATCAATAAACTTTTCATTTTGGAGTTCTTTTTATCACCGAGTCTTACTACCCGTCCGGATCACTAACCTTTTTGCTATTCAATAGCAACATAAACAAAACTATTTTAATCCTGGTACCGTAATATATTTATATTTAAATGTGACTAAGTAATATTTATTACTTTCTAATACTTCTTATCTTGAGCTAGTCCTATACAGTCCACCTCATTACTCATGAGGATGACATATATATATAGGTATACGTGTTTTGGGGGAGAAACTCCACTAGTGGTTAACTGATTACTTTTTTTCAAAATATTAATATTTTAAAAGATGGCTTTAGTAATTTGGTTCAAAATGGGTAATTGTTAAGCTTTTTGCACTTTAAACAGTTTTATATATATATACATATATATATATATATATATATATATATATATTTCTAATAAAGAAAAAAAATCATAATAGTAGTTAACTATTTACTGAGTTTTGTAACTTTAGATTTCTTTGAAAATGGTTCTAATAATTTGGTTCAAAGCTGAAAACGGAGAACTATTTTGCATTATCAATATTAATGTACCGTATCTTTATTTATCAAAAATAAATTAATTTAAGGGTTATATAGCTAAGATGAATGATATAACTATTTTTAAAAATTTATTGTGAAGATTGAATTCAAATTATTAGTTTTTCATGATAACATGATAACAAATAATTCTAGGGTAATTTACAAATCATTTATTTTTGAGTATTTAAATTTGGTTAAATAGCCATATTTGAACAATTTGATTTAAAATTTATTAATAAAGAGTGTTTATCGTGAGTAACAAGATGAATTGTTTGTTTTGATGGGGAAAACATGCCTAACAATAGATAGTTCACCCGCCGTAGTTGGCTAACGCGCTTGTCGTGTTGACCTCGACTGCTGAGGACGGGGAGATCGAGGTTCGAATCTCGGTCGGGTGAACTGGGGGTGGTTTTTCCTAAAAGGTTTTCCACTCTCCCTCCACGCAAATGTGGGTTCACTTCCTCTAATTAAACCTTCCCAATTCCTAATCCATTAGCATAATTAGTACTTAAAGCGTATAACCCGAACGGCTAGTAAGACGCGGTGCTAAATAAATATTATTAAATGATAGATAGTTTACTCAAAACCTATTTTTGAAAATTTTGAAATTTATCTTTGAAGCTATAATAATTACACAATATGAGAAAGTTTGTGTGAGTGTGTCGTACCATTTATTTATTATACTATCTCATGTATTTATTTTAATTACATTGTTATGTTTAATTTATTTTAACTGCTTACCTGTAGCTAAAAGATTATGGAAGTTTCTATTGTTGAAATGTCCGAGGGACACATTTAATTTCATGTCACCCACTTCAGTGGCCGCATGGTCTAACACGCTACTCTAGTAGTAGACTAGACTGACGATGATGAGATTGAGGTTAGTATCTCGGTCAAGTGTACGGAAGAGTTTTCCAAAATGGTTTCCCAATCCCCCTCCACGCAAATGATGGTACATTTCCTATAAATATAACCTTCCTAAACCCTAAAATCATTAGCGTAATTAGTACATAAGCGTAAACCCTGAATGGGTAGTAAGACACATTGCTTAAAGAAATAATTTCATATCGAATTATTTATGTTGGCTATTCATGTTTTTTTACACAATATAGTGTTATTTAATGTCTTCACACTATTTCACAAAAATCTTTTTTTGTTTCTTTAAAAATAAATTTCTCACCATGTAATGTGTATTCCAAATATATTTTAATATTAGTAAGTACATTTTCTTAGGGCTGAATGTATAATGTATACATTTTTTATTTATTTATTTATATAATGTAAAATATTTTTATTTAAAGATAGGGGGTCTTTGTCTATTATATGATCATCTCCAAAACCGTCTTCACAACTTAAGGTTGTATTTGTTTAACTAATCTAAAATTTGCATATGTAAATTATTTAAGTTTTATTAGTTTTACTTTGTAAAACTCTTTGTATATTTTCCTATTATTGTGTCTCAAAAGTTTTACAAGTCAAATGTTTTTGAATACAATAATATGAGCTATTTATTCAATGTGAACAGTTAGTAAGACTTAGTGCTTATAAAATATAAAAACCTTTTCAATTAATGAGTTATAAAAATATTATTCAATGATAACAATAATAATTATGACAGTATAGTAAAAGACTGTTGAATCTGACGAAGGAGGTGGGAAGCGAGGTGAGAGAACACGTAGTGAAAGAGCCAGGCTAATCTTTATCTCATTTCCTCTGCCTCTCCCTTTTTCATTTGTTTGACTATTTTGATACGTAGGCGCCCCCACGGGGGGGGGACTTTGGGAGCTGAAGCCCTCTCCCCAGCTGAAGGCCCTTCCCCACAAAATTAAGAATATTACAAAAATATGATAAGCCCTATGTTCTGTCAATTAATAAATTATATTTTGTTTAATTCTATTTAATATAAAACAAATTATTTTGTGCAGTAATTAGGGCTTTTCAAAGGAATACCTTTTTTTCCTGTTGATTTTTAACTTTAACTGTAAATTTGCACTTAAATGAAAACTGGACCTCTAATACCGTAACATTACATTGTACATAAACGTTTTGAAGTGGGTACAGTATTTGAAATTATAACTTTAGAGCTAATATGTAAACATTATTATATCAGGAAGAGGCAGTTGAGATATTATTATATGCCCCCACCCCTCACCAACTGCAAATCCTGGATGTGAAGAAAAATGTGTAGACAGAGAACCTGTTAACCAGTGGCACACACAGTGACAGAAGGTAGGCCGAAGATCCAATTTTGGTACAAATTAGCTTAAATATTACCATTTGGATTCTTTTAAATACAATTTTTTCTTGGGAAGAAATCCCCAGATCCACACTTTTTAGGGGGTGCCATTGACTCTCTATCTTTTTTATCCCCTACTTTGAATCAAATTTCCAAATATTACAGTAATTGAAATATATGATGGTGCAATTATGAAAATTATTATGTAAAAAGCATAACAGATTAAGCTTGGGGCCCCCTCTGAAAGATTTATTTTCAGGCCTCTTTTTCCAAGTTATCTAACACCTTAATTTATGTTATAAGAAATAATTAATAGTCCTAAATAATTACTAATTTAGTAATCGCATCTTATAAAGACTGTTTTAGCCTCGGTTTTATGTTGGGTACGTCATCAGTCAGTCAGCTTGACTTCATAAAAAAACTGCAGTATTAAAACCGAATGGAATAATTGAAATAACACTATTAACTTAGTTATAATTTACAACACCTTATGATTAACATAACTATCTAAATTGTCAATAATCAGGATATTATGTTATTTGATTATGCCTACCACATTTATAATAATTTAAAGGTTTATTTTCATCGGCCCCCTTATACCTCCCCCCCCCACACACACACACACACACATTGCAAGCCCTGTGGGCTTGGGTGCTACGTCCATTGATGAACCACAAGCATATCTACACGTGTAAGCTGTTTTCTTAAATTATTTAAATATAGTATAAAATAAAACTAATCAACATGGACACAGAAAAAACATGTGGATTACAGACGAGGGAAGAAATCAAAATTGAACCTCACAGCCAGGTGCAAGAAAAGAAATTGGAAAAAGGGGAAGAGAGTGTACATTGTTGATTCTAGGTTAGTTTTTTATTTATCATTTAAAGTAAATTTGGAGTTTGGTTGAAAAAGTTAGAAAAATTATTATTTTAACTTTTTATCTATCTTCTTCTGAAATATTTTGTTATTTTTTCAATATTAATGGATTTTATAGCTTTTAAATTTGACAATTTTAAAACTATTTTTGTGGTACCTTTACCAAAATAACTAAACATTTTTAATATTAAAGAAATGTGTACGCACATGAGCCGTGAAGTTGTGAGAATAATACACATAGAAAATACAATATACAATACAAGGCATTATAGATCCAACTGTGACAAAGTCATATGTTCAGTACCAGCTGTGTGCACATACGGAAAAATGGGTGTGTGTACTTATGTACGCGCGTGAGAAGCTATACTTCTTTGGCATCATTAAAAGATAAAAAATAATTTAATAATATTTAGTATTATGTTAAATAATAATATTTTAATTTATATCAATAAATAATACATACGGATAGTTAACCACAATTATATTGGAGCACTTGAAAAAGTCTATAAGCACAATTTTTCTCACTAATATTTACAATAATATTAATCAAAATATTCAATTTAAATCACTACTGGGCCTGAATTCACCAAAGGGAGCAAATAGTTGCGCCAGCGCAAGTTTGAAATATGTTCCAAATCCCTATTCACTAAAAGGAGCAGGCGCAATTGAGAGCAAAGTTGTGCCCTTTACTTGCCACCACTCAAGAGTAGGCGCAACTATTAAATCATGATTGTCACTTCAATAAATTTAAATGGAGGCATATTATTGTATTGGCTTAAAATACAGTTACATAACTGTACTCCAATTAATAATGAATTAATTAAAATAACAAAACGTATGTCAAGCACAAAATTTGTTTCAATTTAGACAGTGGTAACAAAACAATTACGTACCTTTTATTGTTGGATTTTTACATTCAAACAACGCAATGGCATTTCTTGCAGTATTACAAAACAAAACTACGAACTGTGTAATCTTCGTCTAGATCCAAAGAGGTTTGTATTCCTCCAAGTCCAAAGACATCTCGTCACTAAATATGGCAGTTAGTATAACTTTAAAATAAGTTTTAAAGTTTCTATAAACATTAATGTTTTATTAATGGAACTTAAACTTTAAACTAATAATATA
>CABFVZ010000400.1:442410-467046 GCA_902151445.1 Timema monikensis
CCAAACCCTTCCTTCACCTCTGACAAGACATCTTGTGAATGTGGGGAATGTCAGGCCGCCACCGTGGTTCGGATTCCACGTTAAACTGTAGGTCCTTCATTTCATCTCACAATCACCCTACCATTACACATTAGCGTAAGTGCGTATAACCCGAACGGGTAGTAAGACGCGGTGCTAATAATAATAATAATAATAATAATAATAATAATAATAATAACATATTTGGTGGTGTATTTTCAATTTTAGAGCAAATTTAAACCATAATGATTATTAAAATTGTAACTACTACTAAACCATAAGTCTATTATATACTGAATGGATTATAGTAGGCCTTTACTGTAAATTAATAGCTAGAAATATAATAATACTGGACATTATATAGGTAATATAAATTATTTCAGTGTAGTTGTATTTTAAGTAATCCGCCGTCTGCAGGTAAAGATAGTAATAGTATTAGTATAGTAGAAAGTATTTTATTATTAAAAACTTTTTTTTTTTGCTTTTTTCTCACGTCGCATTTAGTTAATTCTTCAATACTAATAATTGCATTATTTTTACCTCAGACCCGCCTCGGTGGCGTAGTTGGCTAACGCGCTTGTCGTGTTTAGCTCGACTGCTGAGAACGGGGAGATCGTGGTTCGAATCTCGGTCGGGTGAACTGGGGGTGATTTTCTTAAATGGTTTTCCACTCTCCCTCCACGCAAATGTGGGTTCACTTCCTCTAATTCAACCTTCCCAATGCCTAATCCATTAGCGTAATTAGTACTTAAAGCGTATAACCCGAACGGGTAGTAAGACGCGGTGCTAAATATTATTATTATTATTTTACCTCAGAAATTATTGTCAATTGAAAATCAGTGTTTATTTTTCTGTCAAAAATCAACGGTACCGTCTGCAGATATGTAATATTTCCAATCTGCCAAAAGTAAAAGTTGCGTTAATAATGGACAGACAAGGATTCGATTAGGGAATTTCTAGATTAGTTTGGAATACATTTAGGAAACAATATTGAAGTATGATACTACCACATAATAAATATGACAAGTCAAAGTGATTTATTTGGCCGGCGGGTGGAGGGCCCTTGTACATGGCACACTTGGAACATGCCTTAATCCGGGTCTGCCTCCGGCCAAGCATGATTTATGTAAGGTGACGAACAAGAGGGAAATTGTTGCAATACAATAATTTGCGCCTTGGTACGGCGTGGAAATAAAAAAAGGGTTTTCCCCTGGAACTTTAACCAAGGTCAGCCAATTAAAGAGGATTCAATTTGAAAGGTTTGGAGTGAGAGAGGGGGCAAATCACTAACTCATAGCTTCGACAGTGTAGTGAAAAATGAGCCCCTTGGCTTTCATCCAGAGTAGGAGTGGTGGTAGCACTGAAAATCAGGAAAAGTTACCAGCTCTACTCTCATATGTCCATTCGCTAAAATAGTGGTCGTCTTGAGTATTTTATTTTTAAGAATAATTCACAGGAATGTAAACAATTGTTATTTTAAGTAGGTATTTAGTAATTAAAATAACAAATATATAGTGTTATTAAATGTGTCAACACTTTCTGTCCCAGCCTGTATGATCTTTCCCTAATGATTTGTCAATATTAATAAGCCCCTATAATGTTTGATAGCAATTAACATACACTCGGTATAATTTGGGGATAGTAGGAAAATATGAAAATAACTCCCAGATCTAGCAACTTCAAACTTAACGTAGCCCTGGCATGATAGGAAAATAGTTCCCAACTCTAACGTAACCTAGGTGTGATAGGAAAATAATCCTATGGGAAACTCCACAAGAGTAGTACTAATACTCCAATGTGCGAATACGGTTAGGATAATTATAACGAACACTATAAGAAAATGTTTTGTAGAAAATATGTTTGTATTTATTTTTTACTAGGCCTATAATAAACACTTTTATATAATAAAAGGCTTAAGAGATAATTGTAAAATACCATTTTCGGATGCCGTTTTCTTAGATGGCGGATGTAAAATAACTTTTTAAGAGGGGAACTACATCCTTTTTATTCACCATCAAAAACCATATAGATTTGCCAAATTCCTTTTAACTATAAAAAATTGCGTATAAACCGAACGGGTAGTAAGACGCGGTGCTAATAATAATAAACTATCAAAAACTCTTAGCAATGTTACTATTACGCTCATGTTGCAAGGTTTATAGTTGTTAGGTTTTGGGATTATTCTATCGCACCCAGGTCACGTTATGTTCGGTTGGTGAACTGTTTGGCGCCCCCTCGAAGTGGCATCCCGGGCAACCACCCGGTTCGCCCAGCCCTTAAGCCGCCCCTGTTGATGACATCATACAAACCGTATTCGGTTGTGCTCATGTGCATGTGTTTACAAAATAAAAAATTTCAATTTTGAAACTAATATCTTGTTTGATTCTTTCTCTAACTGATAAAAAGTGAATTTATTTATTTGGTAATTTATGGTGGCCTTATTAGAAGAAACAAGTGTAAATAAAATACGTTACAATGTCTTATTTCATGTACTAGAATATCAATATACAACCTCAAACCGAAAATCATTATATTAATATTTTTTTGTTCATTTAATAAGCTGCGAAAAAGCCAAGTAATCCGTAGGGAAGTATCATTAGAAGCGTTTATTAACACTTTTGATTGATAAAATAGTATTAGTAATCAAATAATAATTGTTTCCACTTTCCGAGTAAATTGTCATTAGTGACTTTCAGTCAATGTTTGCAATGAAAATTTACTGCTAGATGACAAACACCACCTCTTCATGGGGTGGGCACCTTTATAGGACTAGCTGATTCCGTAAACTAGTTTCGGGCACTATCGCTAGGAGCAACTTGCAATGACGTCACAGAGGAATGCGTATGCGATGATGTGAAGTCCATAGAAAAGGAAGTGTGAAGTCTATGTTGATTGAATTTGATATAAGAATCGATTAATCAACATTCCGAAATAGAAAATGCATTGTGTTCCAAAAATAACGTTTCACTTCGAATCTTTTAGTTCGCAACACTAACGCTGCAAGCGCTAGCGATGTGATTCTACTAGCCAACATTAGAGTGGCGTTTCTATACTTATCCCCTTTCTATGTCTCCTATGGTAAATGAACAGCTCAAAACAGACGTCGCATTGTGGAGCGGTTTTATGTCTTCTATTCTTAAAACAAAGCTTTGTGGAATTGAGACCAGTGAAACCAATTTATCATGTATCAAAAATACAACAAAATTAATACTCGATTCTTTTAAAATGAAAATTAACATTATTATTTTTTACATCGCGTATTAATATCTGTTCAGGCTATGTGCGTACATTATCACACTAATAGAATAAGGACGAGGAGAGTAAAATTTAAAATAAATCATACCCGCATTTTCGAAGGGGGAGAATGGGAAACCATTTAGGATTAATCAGCCTGTGAAAACTCAACAGGTATTCTAACCCTGATCTCCCCGTGATCGGCAGTCCATTCTATTGCGAGAGTAACGCTTTAGACCATTCGACCATAGAGGTGGGTAGATTTTGATATACGTTCTAGTTGGAGTTTCTGAGGGAGGGGCGGGAGCGGAGGTCAGACCTCTAGCCACCCATCTCCTTTCACAGTTCGTCCCGACACCTTAGCTTAGTCGGTAGCATGTCTGGGTTCCGGGTTCGATTCCCGACTTGGCCGAAAAATCTATCATTGGTGAAATGTGGTTTTATCCTTTCACAGTGATAAATTAACGGCCGGGAGATGGATGTTGTGTCTGTTCTATATTTAAGTTAGTTTATAAGTAGGTCCAGAAAGTATACGTTAAATACCTTTAATAAAAAAAATATATATACTTTCATATCTTGACGACGTACCTTGAGACTGTCAGACTGAAACGACGACCTCCGCTTGACTTGGACTATTGCCAAACGCCAGCTCAAGACCATCGTGACGTCACTCTCTCTTGGCACAAGTACCTAAAAGGCTAGGGATACACGAGCGATTTTTTTTCTCTTCACGCTGCAACTCGGACGGGAAACTCACGCAAGAATTAAAACATGTGTAGTATATTGCTGTTATAGGCCCTATTTCAAAGGTACTGAAATCATAGGCGTCGCTAGCTATTAACAGAACAAACCTTTTTTTTATTTTTAAATTTAAAAAAAATAAAATAACATTTCGTACCAAATGAATAAAATGAATGTTTTGATAATGGAATTAATTATAGTTAAGTCATATAAATAAGTTTAATTGAATCACTTATGCATTGCTCCAAACGTGGATTTTCTTTTTGTTGTTGAATTAAAGTCCCTTTTGAGCAGATTATTGGGGGTACATGTCCCACCTCTAACGACACCCGTGTTTGAAATTATATTTATATTATTATATCCCGCATCGTACTACGGTACATACCTGTTCAGTTTGTACAAATATATAATTACTTTAATGAGATAGAGAGCTGAGGAAGGGAGCATTTTAGAGGTAATCTACCCACATTTGCGTGGAAGGAGAGTGGGAAACCATTTAGGAAAAACTACCCTCAGTAGACCCGACCAGGATTAGAACCCCATTTTCCCCGTCTTCAGCAGGCCAGTCTAACACGATAGTGACTCGTTAGGGTTTAAACCAACTATCCACTGAAGCGGGTGATTATATTTCAAAAGTATGAATTGCAGCTTACATAATTTTTCGAATAAAAATAACAATCTTTTATAGATTGTCGAAGATAAGCTCGGGGTTTTATCCCGGTCGAGTGCACTGAAGGTTTTTCCTAAACGGTTTTCCACTCTCCCTTCACACAAATGTAGGTGCACTTCTTCTAAGTCCCTAACATATTATCGTAGTTAGTATATAAGCCAAGCGAGTAGTAAGACGTGGTGCTAAAAGAATGACAATATGCTAGTATCTTTTATTGCTGTCAAAAAAAGGTTTCTTCCTAACTGAATCCGACCGTACTGTAAATGGTTTGTCGTTCTACTCGTCCATAACATTCCCGTCCGTGTAAAGAAACGCTCGTGCGACTCTACTCGAGTGGAGACGTGTTGTGACGCGATAGTGACACACACAGTAGTTGCAATAAGCAGCAGCATCATCACTTCTAGCCGGGAGCGATGAATCGTCCTTGTCCTTGAACCCACCACCGTATTCGGAGGTGCGGGGCTTAATTTAGAATTTAGGAAGTTTGGGGAAAAAAAGGGGGGGCTTCTATAGGTCAACACAATTATACAGCGGACTAGTTTTATTTTAGCATCGTCTCTTACTACCGGTTCGGGTTATACACTACACATATGTAATAATTGCTGTATTGGGAATTAGAAAGGTTGATTTTAAAGAGAATGTACCTGCAAACGCGTGTAGGGGCAGTATAAAATAATAAAAATAAAAACACCCTCAGTACACCTGATCGTGATTCGAGCTTCGATCTCCCCTTCATCGGCAGCCCAGGATATTGAGATAGTAATGCCTTAGACTAGTGTTTATAAAAGTACAGTTCGCAGTGGTCTATCAGGTGGTCCGTGGAATCCCAGGAAGTTTAGTAGTAAAAATTAATTAAAGAATGTTGATCACATTATAATACAATAATTTGAAATGCAAAATATTAAATATGAGATATTCATCCTTTGTTCTATTTCTTTTCTCGCTTGATACCTACAGGTCAAAGAGAAAAGAACCTTTATTTATAAAAAAATTTTTTTTATACAAATGAGATTTAGAATGTTAAAGATAATTAAAAAAACTACTACTTACTAAATCAATGTAATTATATAAGTTTTCTTAACATTTAATTTGATAAATAAAATTTTGTTTTGTATTTATAGTCGAAAACTGGAATTTCTTAAAAACAAGGTTTTTACTGAACGCCTAACTTTCAAACAGGCCCTAAACCAGTTCTCCCAGGACCCCAGTGGACCCCAATTTACATAGCTTCTTTTTGGTTGTCGTCCATTCTCAAAATTTTGGGAAACACTGCCTAAGGTCATTCGGCCGTTGAGGCGAGTAGAGCCAATTTTTTTTATCACTGTGTTTTACTATCTGTTCAGGTTATACACTTACCTACTAATTATGCTAATGATTTTAGAGATTAGGAAGGCTATATTTGTAGGAAGTGTACCCGCATTTGTGTGAAGGGAAAGTGTAAATATATTTTTGAAAAACCACCCTCAGTACACCCGACCAAGATTCAAACCTTGATCTCCACATCATCTGCAGTCTAATCTATTGCGAGAGTAGTGTGTTAGACCATTCGGCTACTGAAGCGGGTAGGACCAAATTAAAATAAGGGATGGCATCAAATTCTTGTTTAAAAAAACCTGTTCAGTACACTGTCGGAATTGAACCTTGACTTCTATAGTCAGGGCCAGTTACGGTAATAGCGGTCGTCAAAGGCACATTCCAACAAAATGTAATTTTTTTTAGTGTTTAAAAATGTATTGTTTAGATTAAATAATCTAATAGCTATTCCTAAATAAAGAAACAAAACCTAAATATTTTATCTAATATTAAGAATATACAAATTTTTTAAATAGTGATTAACAACATAATCAGTTTAATGGTTGTATAACATTCAGAGTCTGTCAGCAAGTCACCTTGTAATTTAATTAAAAATTCTGGAAATAAAAAGAGAAAAGGAAGGTAAAAATAAATAATATTTGTCATGGGAGGGAAGAGTAAAGTAGGGTCGTTACTTATTTTGATTGATTTATCTTTCTTTCTTTTTTGTCAGGCTTCATAATGTTATACAGAATACACCTGGGGCACAAGAAACGCTCGAGCCAGCCCTGGTCAAGGTAGCAGTGAAGTCAACTTTGTTTACATTTTTTAAAACCTGATATTATGTTGTTGGTGAATTAACGGGAAGATTTGATGCTGAAAGTTTGTGTGAGCTATAGATGCATGAGGTGTGTTCTATTCTGAAACAGTGGGGAACATCTGTTGACGTCACTGAGATGGAAAAAGGAGGGAGGAGAGAATGTTTCCAGAACAATCATCAGGAGCAGACTGCTCTCCCTATAAGTATGGCGGAGTCCCCCAGGAAGTAAGTTAGTGAAAGGGAGTGAGTGTAACTAAGTGGATCTTCCTTCAACAATACACCAGAAGTTCTTCATTAACACACAACAGTAAGTATGGGCATAAATCTAGTGATATGAAATATCATTAAATAGCTTTAAAAACATAAAAATAGAACAGTTTTCAATTTTAAGAAATCTATATTTAAATTTTTCAAATTATGGCTTAAAAAACTCTTTTTTTTTTGTTTCAAGATGTTTGATGATTAACTATTTCAACTATTCATTATATTGCCATGTGATTTTAATTAGAGTTGGCTGAGATACATTATTTTAAAAAGCTGAATCTTCATTTTACCTATGAATTCTGAATCTCAAATTCAATTTGAATCTTAGTTAAAAAAGAATATAGAGAATAATTTAAAATAGAAATACTAACAAAATAATAATGTTGGTGTTGGACCATCAATAAGCAGTACAAGAGCTCTAAAACAAAATCCAAATCATAGTTTGAGAAAAAAAAATATTTTCTTGAATCTCAAATCTAATATTTTCTAGTATTCTTTAAGGATTTTAGGGTTTTGAAGATTCTGGAGGATTTGAGGATTTAGGATGTTTGAGGCTTCAAGGGTTTTGAGGCGTTTGGGAATTCAGAGAGTTTGTAGATTATAGGGTTTTGAGATGTTTGGGGAGTCAGGGAGTTTGAGGATTCTAAGGCTTTTAAAATTCAGGGTGTTGGAGGCGTCGAGGGTTTTGAGGATTCTAGGGTTTTGAAGATTCACGGGGATTTGATGATTCAAGGGTTTTGAGGATTTGAGGTGTTTGGGGAATCAGGGGGTTTGATAATTTTAGAGTTTTTCAGATTTTAGGCTCCCATCATTATTTTTAATACATGACTGTGACGTATAAACACACATATTCTCAAAAAAATGTCTGTGCAGATATGTCTGTTGTTCCTCTGATGTTCCGTGACTGGTGGGACGACTTTGACAGGCCCACCCGACTGATGGACCAGCACTTTGCTATGGGCCTTCGCCGGGATGACCTCCTTTCCTCCCTGAACCCGCTGTTACCACTGCGCTCTAGTGGCTACCTCAGACCCTGGAGACACCTCAACAGACAGGACAGCGGCGGAGTATCCAGCATCACTACCGAGAAGGACAAGTTCCAGGTGACCGTCCCACTAAGCTACATGTATAACTCAATATGATAATTTAGATCCCATTTGTGAATATTATTTTATCTCTGGAAATGATGATTGAGTCAACTTTATAACAAAGTTAATTTTATGCAACCTTTTAAAGAATACTTTTTTTTAAACTATATTAGGAAATTAAAAAAACACCTAAAGAATAAATCACTTCTTTACATTTAGCTAGGATAGGTACAGCCAATTTTCATAAAAAGGGCATTTTAGAAAATACACCTTTTTTTTTGCAGCCAATTTTGATATATTTGACTAAAATACTAATGTTATTTAAAAGGTATTGATAATATATATCCAAAGTGAGAGCTGCTTATTACATGACTTGACAAATTATTATCAATTGTTTCCAACCTGTGGCCAGGTCAATTTTGTAAGATTCCTCCATCTTCCCATCATTCTTCTCCTCTTACTTTCACACTTTCTGGAAATTAATCTCCATCATTATCTTTGGTATAATCTTTTTTTTTCCCCCATCCTTATTACATGGTCATACCATCTCAACCTTACTTTCTCTGCTATCTCATATACATTAGCATCCTCATTACATGACCGTATCATCTCAGTCGTGCTTCCTCTACACTCTAAATTACTCCCTGTACCTCCACTCTTACTCAGATATTTGTGTAAAAATAAAAAAGACACTCGGACAGGAATTTTATACCCGATTGTCTGGCTTTCCGCAATGCACGATTTTCCAACTGAGCTATTCGGAGTCTCCTCCTTCGAAACATTCAGCTATATATAAGCTATACAAAAATTTTAAAGCCAGACAATAAGGATTCAACTCTTATCTACAGGTGTCATTTTTCTAGTTTCACATAAAGACTCCATCATTATGTTATCTGAAATGATGTGTTTGCTTAGAGCTATTGTGTTTGTTATATTTGTTCCCAACTTCCTTTTCTTCTACTTGTTTTAGTCCCCGCGGTGCGAGTGCAAGCTTTCGCCTGTAGCTCAATTCTATATGTCCCAGGTAATCCTTGATGTGCAACAGTTTTCTCCCAGCGAGATCACGGTGAAGACTGTCGGCAATGAAGTCATCGTCGAAGCCAAACACGAGGAGAAACAGGATGAGCACGGATATGTTTCCAGACACTTCCTGAGGAGGTATCTTCTGCCAACAGATATAGAGGTCAAGGACGTGGTGTCCAGCCTTTCTTCAGATGGAGTACTCACGGTCACGGCACCCAAGAAGGTTAGTGTGCTTATTTACTTAAAATAAACAACTGTATGACAGTTGTTGAAATAGAATACCTGTAATTGAATTATCTTTAGACTGCAAAAATTAATGAAGCTAAATAACTTTTTTTTAAAAAGATTTCCCTCTATAATATTTTTGGTGAATTATTTTAAAGAATATTTATTTATTATCTGTAATGTTCCATTCTTTGTAAAAAAAATGCGATCATTATATATTAATTATTTTACCTAACAAAAGTTGGCATTTGTAACAAGATAATCTTATTCCAAAACATAGAACAACCCTGTGTTCAAATACCAACTTTTTTTTTAGCATTACATCTTAATACTTGTAAAGGCTATATGCATGTATACTAATTAAGCAAATGGGTTAGGGATGAGGAAGGTTGAATTTAGAGGAGGAAGTAAACACGCATAAAGGGAAAGTGGAAAACAATTTTGGAAAAACTACCCTCTGTACACCTAACCAGGATTCAAACCATGATCCCCCTGTCATCAGCAGTCGAGTCCAACACGAGAGTGACACCTTGGATCATGGGGCCATGGAAGCTGGTACCAGCATGTTAGTGGCAAATTGCCTGAGAAGGGTAGTTTTGATTTTTTTTTTAAATCAAATATACACGTACACTGTGTTTACACTACAAGGTAACAAACTTACCAGCCACCTCGATGGCGTTGTTAGCTAACGCTCTAGTTCCATGTTGAGCCAGATTGCCGAGTACGAGGAGATCGAGGTTCAAATCTCACTCGGGTGAGTGGTTTTTTCTAAATGGTTTTCCACTCTTCCTCCACGCTAATGTGGGTTCACTTCCTCTAAATTCAACCTTCCTGATTCCTAGCCCAATATCATAATTGGTGCATAATCATATAACCCAAACGAGTAGTAAGACACAGTGCTAAATAATAATAAAAAAGCTTACCTTGCACATTTTCACTATGGTATAACTTATAAGATAGGGTCATAGTGTATGCCGCCAAGGATAAAGGAAGTGAACATATAATATAATTCAAAATAGCATTGCTATGAAAAGTGCAGCCAATATTTTATTACCTGAATAGTTACTAAACAGGAAATGTGATACTTTTACTTCCTGGTTTCAGTCGCCGCCTCTACCTGCCGGAGAGAGATCTGTCCCAATCATACAGACCGGTGTTCCCGCGGTGAAGCCAGCCACTGAATCACAAGTTAAGATAGAGCAACCGTCATCCCCAAGCGTGGAACACCCCAAAGATTAAATTATGTTAAGACAAGACTGATTACGATATTAATAAAATACTCAACTTTTGCATAGAATGGGTATATTTACTAATAAATAATGTATGACAAAGCAAATTATTGTTAGGTTTTTTGTATAAAGTTATTTTCACTTAATATAAAGAGATAATAGGTGTATTTTTATTTACAGTGGCATCATGATAGTTTGAGTTTAATAGGACCAGGTCCACCTTGAACGATTGAAAACTCTAACTAAACCAAATAAATGGGAAAAATTGAAAATAGTTACTCGAACTTCAGTATTTCTTTTTGGATTTTTCCTTCTTGAATATCTATCTCAACAAAATCTTAAAATACTTAACATTGTCTCTCAAGGAATGTTAAGTATTCCAAATAGTTTCCTTTTGAGTTATCACCAGTAGTCTGATCGGTGTTCTGTAAGAATAATGTGTGACGCATTCTTATCTCAAATTATACAGAACCTCAAGCTATCGAGTTTGTACTGTATTATATTCAATTTTTGATTGTTTTGATTAAAAACTTCAGCACAGATAGATACTGCTTTAGCAGTTTATAATAACCAGATTGTAAATAAGCACTAAACAATTCAAATTAATATGTATAAAATTAAGCACCTTAAGCATGTTATAATGTCCATTTACTGCGGAAGATGCCATATGGTCTCTAAATATTGAAATGTTTATAAATATATTTTAAGTATTTTTTTATTTCGGGTTCATTTTTCTAGAACTCGAAGAATTTCAAAAAATCTGGTAACATATGGTATGGTTATGTACTGAGGATGAAAAAGGTAGAAGTCCCAAGGGGAAAGACAGAGATGACAGTAAGTGTGGGAGTGAGAGGAGAGTAATGGAAGCAAATAAAGGAGGGAATGGTGGATGGACAAAGGAAGAGGCACTTAAATAAAATGACTAGGTCATAAGTTGGAAACATTTGATGATGATGGTGACAGAGTATAAAAGATACAATTACTAATAAATAGAAATCCCTGTAGAATTATGGTAACATATTCATGATTTCCTTTTATTTATAATAATACTTGTTATGTCATACTTTCTATTATTTCATGTTCTTGTATTCTTCCAATGTTTTACTAGATGTCAGAGTCATTTATAAAAAAAAATGCTTATTAAATTCTAATAATTAATAACTAAATATTATTTTTATATTTGTAGAGTACAATTTTTATAAATAAAAAGTAACCTTAAGAAGATTTGTCAATGTGTTACTTTTTTATTCTCTAACCTTTAATTCACCATTAAATTTACAATTTTTTATTTTAAATGTCATTATATTGATGGACATTATAAATTATAATGGCTAGCAATTTGTCAAAAGAGAAGTTCACAGAATAGATGAGGTAAAAAAAAGTATCAAAAATATCTATAAAATCAAAATAAAAGTACCGGTAGGCAACTACCAAGTGAGTGATTTTATAGTTTTTCTATAGTTTAGCATATGTTCACAATATTGTAGCAATGAATCACAAAAGTAATAAAATAAACACGTGGAATCTAGTCTCAAAATCGAATTCCTCTAAAACTAAATTTACATTCCCTAGTTTTCTGGAAATTTGATTAAAATTAATATAAAAATGGAAGTAGAATAAATAGCAGGTGCATTACAAATATGAAATATACCTTTATTTCATTAATTTACATATAATATAATTCAAAGAGGTTTAGACTTTTTTTTTTTAAAAGAAAATGTGAAGTTAACATTTTGTTTTCGAGGTAAAATTTGTATATGAAATATTCTTAGAGAAGATTCAAAGTTTAAATTAAATATATCTAAATATTTTATCGCAAAAGTGTATACAGATTTAATCCTAAGTTGTTATGTAATGTTACTATTATAACATATTCAATTGACAATTACTACAAATTTTTGCCATGGGAATATTAACTTATGGTGTCCATATGTAGCATCATAAAATAACAAATATTAAACATTTATTTATATCTATTTTAGCTGGCAAAGCTTTTTGAGGTAATTTGTAATATACATTTGGAAGAAGGTATGTCGGTAAAGCTTTGTAATTGTTGAAGTCAATCTTTTTTTTTTTTCCAAAGCAAAGTCAACAAATGTGGTCAAGTTGAAGTTTTTGAAGCTTCACAAGTCATATCAAAATATTCAATGATATATGGAGCTTCTATTTCAAGAATATTAACTTTTATTCTGACTTATTAAAATACTTATTTAATAAAGTTATTTACAACTATTTACAGCTTAACAATTTACAACTAAATCCTTTGTCAGAGGGGGGAAATGGAAATGTCTTAGACATTGCATTAAAAGTAAGCTCAGTTATATTTACATGTATGCACTCACTTAATACCTAGTAAAAAATTAACATAAATATTCCTTCTTTGGTTTTTGCAGAGTAAATAAGAAAAAATTAATTGGCAGACATCTTATATTGGATTATTTGTGTGATAATATATGTAATAAGTTGTATCTGGATGAAAGTACAAGAAGGTACCGATACCTTCTTTCAAATATAGCAAAATACCTCTAAAAGTGAAAACAAGGTGTCCAGCCAAACTTTATGTTAAAGTTCCCTGACTTTTCCAGTCACTATATAAGATTACAAAGATGATTGTATTAAAATCACAACTTAATGCTATTATATTTTTTGACACATATACATTCCAAAATTGTGTCACTCTATGACAGAGTTAAAAAGAATTTCAGTATAAAGCGATGGGCTATTGGGTCGTGCAATCTAAGTGAGATTTCCGTGCTAAAAGAGATACATGGTGTGTATTAACTGGAAGAAAAATGTTATTTTGACAATTGAAAGTTGCATATTATTTTAATGAACATGTGAAAATTCCAGAAATTTCATCAAATTCCCTGACTTTCCATAACTTTTCCTTATTTTCCAGGTCACTGGACACCCTAGAAAAGAGGTTTCCCTTAAAGAGATATATTAAATATTCACATTTAATGTGTGATTGTGTGCCAGTTTCTCAACTTTTGAGCATTACCTCACAATAGCCACATGTCCATAAATTTAGAATTTATATAAATAATACAAATAATCAATAAAAAAATTCAATTTGAGCAATGTTTGTGTTTTAAGTTTCTTCCTAGGTACCTGTCTTGATTTCATTAAATGAACCAAAGTTTTTGGAACATTAGTTATCTTCCATAGCAAGCAGGATGGAAAGAGCACGAATGTCAAACCTGGTTCCAAAACATGCACAGTGTGTTGGAGCCCACATAGCAACCCTGCCGGCAACAAACCATCCGCGCTATCGCCGGTACCGATATCTTTTGAAGTGGAACCACAACTGGAAGATATTGTTATGAAACTGACAACGGAAACCTCGCTTGTATGAGTACTCCCACTCTCTGTTGACGATCTTGAATGCAATGTCTTCGTAGGGAGGGCCTGCGTGGAACCGCAAGTTTGCAAAATCACGATTGTCGGGACATGGTGTCTGGAAAAAGATTAAAATGTCAATTGCTGAAAAACTTGGCTGGTGTTATTAGTTTTTTCATGAGCTTGTCTGCAGTCGAATTACTCATTCGTTCATATATACATCTGTTCAATTATTCTTTTGTTTGTTCAGTTATTATTTTATCTTGAGGAGCAAAATTGACATTTCAATATTAATACTGGGCAAGTACAAAGTATAACTATCTAACTACATTTATAAAGGCACTTAACTTTCATATTACTTTAAAAAACTATGTTGAGAGAATTAAAAAACAATGTTTACCTTTTACCCAAAATTTTAAATTATTTTAACCACCCTCAAACATGTTTATTGGATTAATTTTATATTCTATCAAATCAACCTAAAGAGTCGTTGCTCGTTGATTTAGTCATATTTTAAAACCCTAGGAAATTTTATACATGTATAAAAACAAAGAAAGAAAAGTGTTTGCGTAGACTGGATATATTGATAATATTCATTGAATTATTAAAAGTACTTGACATTTTAAATGTTGAAGATATTGTGTGTGCTTATCAATTGTAGGACCTTTTTATATACCATGTTGGCAAGAAGTTTTTAGCTCGCATAGTTCGGTTTGCATGTGCATGTGCTGAGATGATGGTCATAGTTGACCAGAACACTAATTAAAACCACCGATAAGTCAGAACACACCTGTCAACTAATTAAATGTGAGAGAGAAAACGTTAACACAATTACCTTACAAGTGTTAATTTAACTATGAATTTTCCCCAATACATGAGAAAATACTTACCAGGAAGTACTCTGGTGTTGTCGTCTTGTCAATAAGGTCTGGATAGAATATATTGAACTTGTAGCCTTGAACTATCTTGGGTGGAGGATTGTCCATGTCGTAGTGAGTCTGGTTGTATTTGTTCCACTCAAAGCCCGTGTGCACCCTGCAATTCAAAACAGTAACAATTAACAATGATGCTTTTCCCCCACCTATGCTAGTGTTCACTCTTGAGTGGATGACATAACAATGAGGTTAAAAATCATGGGGGGGAAAATGGCACCCCACATGGTCCGAGCTCTGATCAGTGTTTTGAAATATTTAAAGTAGAAATTCTGTAATGTACAAACCATTTACACAAATTTAGTTTTTTAAAAACAAAGGAAAAATGGCACCAAACGGTTGTATTAAATTAAACATTTAAAGGAGGATAAAAGGCCATGGCCCACACACTTATCAAAAAACCAAAGGCCTCAAAGTTCAAAATAAAAACACATTATTATGTGGTTTTTATAAACAATAATTTTCAAATAAAAATTATACAAATTTGGCTTTTTAACCTAAATTAATATAGTTGTCCAAGTTAAACATTTGTTAATCTTAAAAAAGCAAATATCAAGAAATTCTGTTCACTTTGAAATTGTATGTAATCGTATCTATTTAACGGAATTAAAATAATGATATATCAAAGATAGTTCTTAATAGCTGATGGTATTTACATGTTCATCACAGACTTAGAAAAATATTTGAAGAATGATGCTGAGCAGAGAACAAACCTTGGATAGATCTGTGGTAGAACACTGACATGCTAAGCCAAAGGTCTCGGTTTCGATTCCCATATATGTCATTTTTCAATCTATTCGAAAATGAATCAAATATGGTTGATTTCTTTAATTATAATTATTCAAACCCCCACCCCACCTCTCCAAGTTACACCTTTCATAATAGGTACTTAATTTTATAGTGTTGCTTTCTTCCATTTAAATTAATTATACCTGAAAATTTTTAATACAAATTTGAGTACTCAAATTTTTTGATTTTCAGGTGAAATTTCCAAATTCAGTTCAAAGTCCTACTAAAACTTTAATTTTGAGTACTTGTATACCCTTACTAGTACCACGCTAATAAAACCAAGAAAATTCCCATGTCTTAAGCCAAGAAAATCTTACACCCTAGCAATCCTTAAATATTGTGATTCAATTTATTTGTTCCCCCTACTTTACTCCCCTACCCCAAACCCTTAACCTAAGGGGTGTGCGAAGTCCACTTTGTTTGTATGAAGTGAAGTCGAATCAAATATGGAAAATATTCTCAAAGCCGAATTGAAGTTTGAATATTTTTCTATTTAATTTTGAGTAAAATTATTATGTTGACATTAGGTATATTTATCCAATATCAAACTAAATATTACATTTATTTTTCCCAACATTAATATTTGTAGCTTATTACCAATATATAAATGTTATATTCACTTTACCTTTGTATTGAAAACAATTTTTTATGCATACAGCCTGAGTAGTAAAAAACATTATTTTGCTTTAATATTATTGGATTTGCCCTGCATGGTGTTTCAATAACCTTTCCCACACACAATAGAATTAAAAAAGCACGAGAGTTAACAAACAGTCAAGAACCAGAACAAGATTATAATAAAATACAAGTTTTAGTTCATTTGGCAGGCGCGTTTATAGGTTTGAGAAGGACAGTGCTAAAAATTTTTAGTTTTTCTCTTTTTACAAATCAACAAGGAAGCTTTTGATTTTATAAATCCATTTAAATCTTACCATGTGAATCACTAAAAAAAATTGTTCTGACTTTGAAAGCGTATGCACCTATAACAAATCTTGAAAATAATACGACCTTGATGATTATTATTATTATTATTATTAGCACCGCGTCTTACTACCCGTTCGGGTTATACGCACTTACGCTAATGTGTAATGGTAGGGTAAATGAAGGACCTACAGTTTAACGTGGAATCCGAACCACGGTGGCGGCCTGGCATTCCCCACATTCACAAGATGTCTTGTCATTGATGATAATAATAATTTCCCTCATAAATGAATTCTTCATAAATTGTATATAAACAAATTTTTTGTAGATTTAATTTCATTTCATTTTTAGTAAAATATCTAAGATTTTTATAAATTAACAGCAATCTTTGTTTACAAGAACTCACTTTATTTATCCTTTTTTAAAAAATAATTTAAGGAATGTCATGTTACGTGTGCATGCACTCAACTATCTATCAAGTTTGCTGCTAGCCTACGCATTAACAGGAATTTGAATTGAACATACTGATTCATGTAGTAAACAAGTGAAATGGCTGTGTATGCAAATTTTAAAATATTAAAAATATTTTTTCAATATTCAAGAAATACTTCAAAAGTTTAATTTAACACACTGAAAATAAAAATAACTTTTATTATTTATTTTAATTTACACTTTCAAGAGGAATAAATTCATCTTCAGTTGATACCAATCAATGTTTGTGATCAAGGCAGTTAGGGGTTTAAAATTATGGCTGTCTTGAAATTCAAAGTGTTAGGGAAATTTTACTAGTTTCCCCAAGAAAATAAATCAAATTTGTTCTATGACTTAAGACGATAGAAATATATATTCTATTTCTTGGGGTAATTTCAGTTTACTTTTATGTAATGTAAAATATACGTGTATAATTACACTAGACTTCAAAAATCAGACGAAGCTTCAAATAGCTGCCGAAGCCAGACATGGGTTCGAATCGAACATAAAGTACACCAAGATTAGATTCGGCTTCGAATTTTTTGAAGCTTCAAACACTCCTACAGTTAGTTAACTATAATACGTAAACTGTCTTAGGAGACCTCACCTGTTAAAGTAGCGAGGCTTGCGAGGCCTGTACTTGTCAGACCAAAGGTACACCTGATTGTCGAGGGCCGTCTCTACCGAGAACTCGGCCTCCTCCCCTGTCATACCCTTCCTGGCTTCCCTCTGTAGCGCCAGCTCCTCAGCAGTGCTCACATTCTGAAAGAATACAGTTGTGATCGCCTTTAGTCTATTATCAGTGACATAAAAACGTTTGGTACAGTTTGTTTATCAACAGTTTTGACACTTAAAATTTAAAGAGAGAATGAAGCTATCCAGGAAAAAGTTGGGGGTACAGGTAGTACATAAGATAGTAGAAGAATCAAAGGTGAGTTGGTATGGTTTTGTAATGAGGATGTTGGAGTACAGGAGATATTAGAGGAAGCCAGGCTGAGATGATATGGTCATGTAATGAGGATGGAAAAGAAGAATGGGCATAGATGGGAAGAGCAGATAACAAAAATTGAGCATGTGAGAAAAGTAGAATGGAGGCAATTAAAGGAGAGAGAATGGTGGAAGGATAGAGAAAGATGGTGGTATCTTACTAAATTGAACCTGCCATAGGCTGGAAATAGTTCTTGATGATGGTGATAAGTAGACTTACCAGTTATTGTTTTTTAATGTAGTCAGAGAAGCACAACTTAACCAGAATTTGTTCTCTTCATTAAACAAGTTTCTGGTCCAATGGTGATGTGCTCATGACAAATATTAAATATTGTGGGATTTTAAATTGAACTTATCCACAGAAGCAATATTTGATTTATTATGGTCTTTATTAAAAAAAAATTGGCTTAAAAATGAAGACATATGGACTCGACTTGCGCTTGTTTTCATTCCTCCCCTAAGGGATGCACCAACCATAGCAACAGCAGGAAACCAACCTCGACACGTGTCCCTGTGCCTTGCACCACTTTCCTGGCGTACTCGAGCCTCTGGAGATCATCCTCTTCGGCAGTGACGAGGGTCCCCGGGTCCAGTTGGGAGGAACCTAAGTATTGAGGGCTATAGCCCCCCGATTCGTATTCTGCAAAACTCTCAGTTAGCATGGCATGAGCCGCCTGACCTTCATCATCCCTAGAACAGACGAGGGCCATTGTGATGTTAATAAAATGTTAAGAAACACTAAACAAGTGAATCAAGGTTTTTGAGTTTGAATCAAATCTCAAAACAAAACAACAGGATCCAACTCCAATCTCCTCGTCATTAGCAGTCTAGTTTATTGTGAATGTGATGCCTTAGATCATGGACCACTTGAGCGGATCAAATTAGGATTAAATATTACAAACAATTGTATAATAAATATTTTTTTTAGTGATTTTAGTGCATAAAGTTACATAAATAAAAACATTATTTTTCAGATCATAAAACAATTATCAAAAATATTTGAATTTTTGGTAATTATTAATATATTCAATTCGAGTTCACTATGAATTGAAAAAGTAGACTTGGCACACCCCTAGAGAGTAATAATGTTGAAAGGCACTCACTGATCCTGAATGTTCTCCTCCTCAGAGGGTGACGAGGTGGAAGATTCGCTGTCACTCTGAGTTTCCTTCTCTCTCTCTGCCTGTTCGGCCACCGCCGCTGCCACACCCTGCTGCGCCTTCAACACCTCCAGCTTGCGCCGCAAGTTCTCCTGGTGACGGTCTCTAAGGCGCGCTCGAGCCATGTGGGCTGAAACAAGTGTCAATGTCCTCCAGATATAATAAGGACCCTGTCATGACTCAAGAGGGTTGGCCTACCACAATTGAATGTCTCAAAGAATTTACATTGATTTGATACCTTAAAATGGAAAGATAAAAAGTTTATCAAGATCCAAGAATTAATCTCAGCATCACACACAATGAGAAACTTATGTTTGTTTGGTAAATAAATTAAAATTTGAAAGCAAATTTTGAACTGCCATGGAGTCTGTATGAACCTTTCAGCTGTGAAAGCAGCGACTCCCAGTAGCCTATGTCCACCCCTTCTGGCTTCCCAATTATCTTGGTCTCAATCTGCAACTGCAGAGCTTCCAACTGCGCAGATGTCTTTCCCTTGAAAATGGCCGCCACGTCCTTGGCTACAGATTGATGGATACCTTCCCTACGGCCCACCGCTGGTAACACACAAATTAATTCATGACTTGAAAATTAAAACAATAAAAATAACCTATTAAAGAACTCAACAAAAATACATTTTGTAAATAAAAATCTGATTAGCTCAATACCCGATTATTTTTTTTTAGCAATCTTACATCATACTATGACCCGGTCATATGCTGGAAACAGTTGATGATGTTGATGATTGACAGCACACTATACCTCAAAATTATATATTTTACCAAACAGAATTTAAGTTTATCTTATAGGTCCAACAGCTTATCTCAGTCGGTAGCGTGTCTGTCTTCTGAGCTAAGGGTCCCGCCATCGATTCCCGGTATGGTCAAAAAATGTATCACCCTAATTGATGAAAAGTGAGTTTACCCTTTCACAGTAATGAATTAACAGCTGAGAACTGGATTTTGTGCCTGTCATAGTCTTAAGTTAGATTATAAGGCATATGAATCTACGACAGGCCTAGCAAGACGGTAGTGGAAAATATATGACTTAAATAAAAGATATATCCAGGCCACAGTCTGTAAACAGTAATCAATGTAAAAAAAATATTGATCTTATCTATGTTGTGATTCCATGTGTACAAGGAAGCACATGACAGTATTTCAAATCCTTGAATCTTTTATATCCTTAAGGATTTCAAGGGTTCTATAATTTGAAAGAGCCATTTCAGTGTTTGAATGATCTACTCTCTACAGCATTAACCTTGCAACAGTCTGGACAGCCAATGATGGGGATTCTGAAGTTCAAATCCCAGTCGTGTGTACTAATGGTATTTATTCCTATATGGTTTTTCCCTCGTCCTCCGTGAAAATTCAGGTACCCTTGGTATGAATTCAAACTTTCTATCCCTACTACATTAGCAATATTAGTAAATATGAATGTAATTCAAACAGGTAGTGAGTGAAACGCAGTAACATTTTTTTTAAAAGATCCATTTCTTTTATAACCTCAGAGTTAAGCTTAGCGACGAGCTAAAGGTATTGGGTGTATACTCACCAACTTCGTAAGCACTCTGTCTCTCCAATTTGCGTAGTTTATGAAGTTCGTCCTCCACAATGACAGTTATGTCATTCCAGTAGTCCAAGTTCTTACCTCGTTCCAATTCCTTGTAGACCTGAAGAAACAACAAAGAAGCAAACCGCTTTGGTGGTCAAATGGTCTAACGCATCAATCTCTTAATAAACTGGATTTCTAGTAATGGGGAGATAAGGGTTATAATACCAGTCGGATGTATGACAGTGGTTTTTACAGGTGATTTTCCTTTCTCTATCCATGCAAGTACATTATGAGTCCATTCTACCATTCTCATCTAGCCCATTAGTGTAAATATGCGGTCAGCTCAGCAGTAGTAGGTGATGTACGAAACCAAAAACAATGATATATTTTAATTGTGTATCAATTATTTTCCTACATAACTTTTATTTTGTTGCTAAAGGAAAAGAAAAGGACTAGGAAGGCTAATTAATAAAAAGGCTACCCTATAATGATTATAAACTATGCCGGTATATTTTAAAATGTTAATCAAGTGTCATCAAACAGTCAATTGCAAGCTACCAGCAGCTCACGCGAGAAATATATTTTGCGCATTCCAAAGTTACTTATTGTTTAAGTGTGTTACATTAAATTTAGGATATGTGAGGCCTCTTGTCTCAAAGGAAAATTATTTAGTTCCGTTTTGTGTTGCACTTCGAGTGAAGGCGCCAATCTGTTTAAGTTTTCTCTTTAAGGAAAATCTATTTTTACTTTTTGAGGTCGTTTGTATTATATATTTGGAAAAAAGTAGAGAAAAAACATAATATGGCTTTTACAATGAAAAGAAGAACACAGTTCACACTTTACATTGCTGCCACTGGTCAACGAGGTAATGGCTGCCTCTTGTAAAAAAAATCGATTGTTACCATTCAATCCCCCAGCCTAGGTTTCATCCTATTCAAACTCATCAGGGAGGAGTGTGAAATGCACAACACAACTTCCTAAAAGAGGAAACCAAAAAACACTAACGGGAGAAAAAGAAAATTGGTAAAGAATGATAGGACTGGATAGGATAGGAGTGATGGGAATGATAGAAATATGTAAAAGGAACAAATAACTTAAAGGACAAACACAGGAAATGGACAAAGGATGCAAAAGTATTTATATATATCTTTAAAGAAAACCTGTGTTTCTCCTTTATGTTATATGTTACTTTTACATGTCCCTATCTAAGTGTCCTATCATTCTCTACCAATTTATTTTTTCCCCCTTTTATGTTTCTGGTTTCCTCTTTTAGGTACCAGTATTTGTTTTGCGCATTTCACACTACTTCCTGATGAGTTCTGTTAGAATGAAACCTAGGTCAGGGTATTGGACGGTAATGATTGATTTTCTTCAAGAGAAAGCCATTATCTCTGGGTCCAGGGGCATAAATGTAAAGTGTGAACTGTGTTCTTCTTTTTATTGTAAAAGCCATATTGTGTTCGTGTATGTTTTCCATCCACCTTTTCTGTACCTTCTTTCAAATATATATTACAATTTGTTTAAGTTGTGATTTTCTACTGAAGGTGAGTAAAAACAACTAAAGAAATACGTTCAAAGATGAACATTTTGATAACTGCATTCAATAGAGAGTGAAAATCTACCCATCAAAATTAAAAAAACTATAGTGAATGCCATTTTTCACAGTAAATTACATGTCAGGTTTAAATTTATAATAAAGGAAATTGATAAAACTAAAGAAAAAGGAAAAATAAACTACTAAGAATAAATTTGATGAAGAAAGCCCACCTAGGGAAAGGAAAAATGTGGGAAGAATCCAATGCACAAAGGTGACATCTTCTTCCTTTCTTCTGTCTTCTATAGTAGAAGTAGTTACATACACATTGTAACACAAATAAAATAATATTTCGGCATTGTTGCCTTTATCAGACACAAAGAAGAAGAAAAAACAAATAACACAAACAATGGATTACTCCATTTTGAATTATTGAAAGAAACTGCTAGTAACACATTGTGCCAACTATTTTTGTGAGTGAAGATAAATTCCTTGGCTATGGTTTGTGTTTGATAAAGGCAACAATGCCGAAATATTATTTTATTTGTGTTAAAATGTGTGTGTGACTATTTCTACTATAAAAGAGAGAAGAAAGGAAAAAATGTCACCTTTGTGCATTGGATTCTTCCCACATCTTTCCTCTTTCCCTAGGTGGGCTTTCTTCATCAAATGTATTCTTAGTAGTTTATTTTTCCTTTATCTTTAGTTTTAATAATTTCCTTTATTATAAAATTACCTAGCCATTAGGCCACCTCATTTTTAAACATTTTATGAAGATAGAAGTTATGTAATGACCTGATGACCGATACAAGTCATGTGGTCTTGTTATAAATACCTTAATATCTTCTATGAGGTCTTCCAAATCCTTTATGGTCAATCCGTTGAGGTAAGTGTAAGGTTCATGCATTTCTACAGCATCCACCTCCTCTTCAGCACTGATATACTTCGCTAGCAGATCAATAGGTTTAGCTGAAACAATAATCGTAATCAGCGATTACATGATTAAAAATTAAGAGCAAAACTAGTACCTAACTTGTGAAGAAAGAACCTTTAAAATAAACATAATCTGCTGATACAGTGCAAGGAACGATTTTGCTCTTTGGTGAACCAAGATGTTCCTTTTTTTAAATATGTTTCTGCAATAGTTTCTATTATTTAATTTGTTTTTTGGTGAAATGGCTTTTTACTATTATGTTTCTGCAACCATGTCTATTACTTTGTTTCACATATTTTACAAGTTTTAAGCAAATGTCTTAGGACATTTTTAAGCAAAGGAACAAGAAAGTCGGAGTACACCACATCATTTATTTTCATTTTAAAATATTAGTTTATTTAAATGATTTGTAATTTTGTATTTAGTTTAAAATTATTATCATGCCAAATCAACGTTTTTTTTAATGAAGAATGCAGAAAATACTCCAAGGGTGAAGATCTGTTTTGAGATGGATTATCTACTTAAGTTTATCCTCTAACCTAAATTTTCAGTCGATTGTATAAGTAAACTACATTGTCATTAAAAGTAAATTTTTAGATCCTCTAGACTTTCAAATAATATTTGAGTGTGATCCAAATAACCCCTATCAGTGATAGTCTGTAATTTGTAGTGAGAAAATGAAATAGTTTTAATATGAAACCAAACAGTTTTTTTTATTCAATTTAACTTCCTTTCAATGGAAAAGCTATATTGTGTTTGTTCCCTATTATATGTTTCTATACAACTTTCCTCTAACTTCTTCCAAATATAACAAAATACGTCAAAAAGCAAAAAGATGTTTTACTTAAAGAGATATATTAAATTGAAAAAGAAATAAAACATGTCTCAATTTGGCTGTTGTCAAGTTTATAATGCAGGAGACCGTACTTTAAAACATCTCTCTGTTTCGAGTGTAGTTATATAACTAATAATCCGATTTTAACCAGTCGTAAAATGGACTATTAATATCAAGGTAATAAATAGAACTGCCCAAACCCTAGAGGGTAAGCTGAGTGATAAAATCAACAGATTATAAAACCATAGCATTGAAGATGTAAAAAATCTGTGATGGTGAAATGACAAATATTATAATTATTATATATAAAATCAGGTTAATTTCCTTGCAACAGCACTTCCTTGAAAGCCTCCACAAATTCACTCTCCAAGTAACATAACTAAAATAAACTACCCTATAAAAGGCCATACTACCTGTGAGTTTGACAACCCCATCTTCCAAATGGAATGCCACCAGTGTGCCAAGTTAAATACTGTGGTTTCACAGCAGAAACTGTAACATTAGCCGCTAGCTAATATTACAATACTGGGAATTGTAAACTTACCCAATTCTACGAGACGTCAGCGACCATGCTCATG
>CABFVZ010000401.1:15668-27869 GCA_902151445.1 Timema monikensis
CCCCCCCCCCCACGACCCTTTCACCAACCCCACCAACCCCACTTTCCCTTAAACAACTTTTTGTTTCCAACGACTATATAATATACTATCAACATTTTTATGAGGAATACATTAAATTTTCAAAATAAAATATAGCCTATGTTACTCGCTGATAATGTAGCTTAATATTGGTAAAAGAATTTTTTAAATCGGTCCAGTAGTTTTTGAGTTTATCTATTACAAACAAAAAAACAAAAAATCAAAGCTTTCCTCTTTATAATATTAGTATAGATACATCCCTACATTTTATATAGCTAATTTATTGACATTGACCAAAAATACAAATATGAAAAAAAATCACAAGTGAGTGTATTACATGACATTTAAATATTAAATACCTTCACCTGCCTCCATTAGTGATTTTAGAAGGAATGCTCCCTAAAATGACAATGAAGAAAATGGAAACCTTAATGAGCTCATAGTAAGGACTATCTTCGATTGGCTAGTCGTTCATATCACGTTTTTATACCGGAAACCTATTAACACGTACTGCCAACAAATTGCCTCTGACTATCAGATAAATAACTCCCAGCTTCGTATGTAAATAGAAAGTTGAATCGTAATTCCTTATAAGAACTTTGCTCTAGAACAAGAAAAATGATCAACTTCAAAATTATTAATCTCACCTCACAAACAGATCAAGTATTTGGCATTCAAATGTCACAGACAAACGTGTTTATCCATTAAATACAATTTTTTTAAATCCTTTTTCTTTAAGAGTTAAGATGAACTATTTTTTATATAAAAAATTACAAGATTCTTATATTATACGATGACTTGATCCTATTTATTTCTACAATTTAAATGTAGCTATCAAGATACTCTATAAGTTGAAGATAATTGATAAATGTGCAATGCAGAGAGTAAGGAGGGTAATTAAATATTTATTTAACTGAAGTTTTATTAGTTACAAATGGTGAAGATAAATGTTATTCAAAGCTGCATTTATGTTTCACAAAATTTACTGACATTAAACAACATCATCACTAACTTGTTTAATGCTCGAGTGTATTATTCTAACCCAGTGGCCCACCCAAGAGGAGGTAAGAGGGGTATTTGCCCTTCTCTCTCTCTTTCTCCCCCAAGATAGCAAATATTTTTGATAAAAACTTAAAATATAACACAAGTAGGCCTAAGGATATAGCATGACTCTAGCTTGAATGCATAGGCTAAGTTTTAAAAGCAGTATTAATAATTTATATTCAGAAAGATTAAATCTCACCTACATATCTCGATCGAAAAAAACACATAAATAATAACGTTGATATATTAGTTCCCTCTCCCCTCAAGTACATTTCTGGGTGCGCCACTGTTCCAGCCAATCACAATTAGGTATATCCCACCCCTTTCTTTAGAAACTAAAGATGAGACCTCACCAATTATTTAATAGTGCAAAATGTCCATCCCCTAACCGACTGTTTAGAGTGGTTCACCGCAGATGTAGACCCGCTTCGGTAGCCACATGGTATAACGCGCTACTTTCTCAGTAGACTAGACTACCAATGAGAGTAGATTAAGGTTCGAATCTTGGTCGGGTGTACCGAGGGTGATTTTTTCAACATTGTTTTTCCATTCTCCCTCCATGCAAATGTGTGTACACTTCCTCTAAATATAGCCTTCTTAATTCCTAAAACCATTGGCGTAATCAGTATATAAGTGGATAAGCTGAACGTGTAGTAAGCCGTTGTACTTATAAAAAACTTTTTTTTAATTTCAGGCAACACCTAAAATAAATATATTTGTTTATAAATAAATAGATTGTTTATGAGTTCATCCTATCACAAAAGTATTTAATGTGCGCCACGTTTTACTACTCTTTCGCTCCATCTGCGTTTTAAAACTAGAGAATAAAGCTAGAATTTGGAAGAAATTTATCCTTATTTGCGTGGAAGGAGAGTAGGAAACCATTATAGCGAAAAAACCTTAAATACACATGACCAGTATTCTAACCTCAATCTTCCTATAGCTGGTAATTCAGTTTATTGCAAGAGCGACGCCTTATACCGTACGACCATCAATACAAGTCCCACGTATTAATATTATTTTGGCATCAAGGATTGGATAATCGGATATAAATGGGCTTTTCTATGAGGTTAAGATAAATGCTTAGGTCGAGTCTTGACATTTAGACACAGCAAATATATAATTCAAGATCAGCTTATGTGTAATAAATTAGTTCTATAGGAAAATAAGTATTGCAACTGTCATTACGAAGTTGTTATTGTTCTAGTTAACCGACAGAACAGTCCGAGTATATCCATGAGCTCATCTGGAAGCTTGACAACTTTTACCCTTGCTGACAGAAAATGATGAAAAAAACAACAACACACACATCAGGTTTATTTTACTTTACTTCTTTGACTTACATGTCATCGACTTAATCGATCACAAAGTGTGGAAATTGAAAAAGCTTGTGTTAGTTTACTTGTTCGCACAATTTGGTTGTCATCATTGATGTTAGATTGAGGGAAAGGTCTCTGAAGTGGAAGATTCTAGATTATTTATAAATAACATATATTTCAAACAATATGCTGCAGCTGAGAACTTTAAGGCTTCAAGAATTAAGGTGGGAGTTTGGTGATTGCAAAAAAAAAGTCAGTGTTTTACAAGTTTTTGTGACAAAACTTTTTTTTTATCAAAATAAATTATTTAAATTCTCAAGTAGAAACATAGTTTAATTTTCTTCCCTTGGTAACCTCAACAGTTCTTGAATATCTGTTGGAGGGTGTCCTGGAATTTAATGACAGTTTTTTCATCTTTAGTTTAAAAATTTTCTCATCTAATGCTGCAATGCTCATGACAAATATTCAACAACTGTTGATATCACCACGCGAAGAAAATTAAACTCTATGGTTGTACGGTATTTTGGACACATAAAAAAAGTTTTGTTCTAAAAACTGTAAAAACATTGGTCTAAATTTAATCACGTCCCGACATTCTCAACCTAAGGTAGGATGGAAGGAAATACAAGTTAAGGTAAGTATTTTTGCAGTTTTTATAACAAAATACATTTTTGACTCCCAAAAAATTGTTTTTGTAGATACATTTAGTTTAATTTGCTAAACATAGTGATCTCAACCGTTATTGAAATGTGTTACTATCACAGTGGAATTGTCAACCTAAGTAGTCTTGGGGTAAAGTGCTCACCTCAAGACCCGATTTTCGTGGGTTCACACCTAGTCGGGGACAATGGATATTTTAGAGATAAAGATACGTAGCAAAACTTCCTCCTGAGAAGTAAAGACGTCGGTCCCATGTCAATTGTGGCATGTAAAAGAACCCTGAAAGGTTAAAAAGGGTAGTCTCTTTCACTCTCGCTCTTAGAAATTTTCGTGTTTTAATACAAGCAGCAGGTTCAGAAAGTGCACGTTAACTACTTCAAACAAATATACAAAAATATTGGTATTAGGGAAACCTTTTAAATAAAAGTAAAAATCATTTGTAAAATCACGCGATGTCCATGACATATATTTAAGAACTTTTGTGTATCAAATTAAACTAAATGTATCTGCTGGAGCAATATTGTATTTATTGAAAGCTTTTTGCTAAAACAACTGGAAATATATTGACCTTAACTCGTACTCTCTTACGTCCCCCCTTAAACAATGTACCAACAATGATCTGGCTCACCGAAGGGCTCACCCGGTTTGCCGGTGAGGGAGCAGATGGGGTTTCGAATACTGGCTAGTTTTAATGGGAGGGTTTTTTCCTTAATTTTTTCCCACTCTCTCGCCATAAAATTGCAGGTATATTTTATTATAAAAAGGTATATTCTTTATTTTTACAGTTGAAGTTACATGACTTTTATATATTACAAAAACTCCAAGGTGTCAGCCGGCAATCAAGCTACACCGACCGAGCGGCCACCGCATTTCAGTGAATATAGTGCCAATATTTGCGAATAAAGGGTGTCATGTTGTCAGTATAACGAACCCTCTGGCCATTAATCTCATTTTTCTAGACAATATCCCCTACTTCTGTGTTCAAGTAGATCCTCATTTGTCCTCGCGAGGCTGAGCTGACCCCATTCCAGACCCACTGCTTAAAAAAAAAAATTATTATTATTATTATTAGCACCGCGTCTTACTATCAGTTCGGGTTATACGCACTTACGCTAATTTGTAATGGTAGGGTGATTGTGAGATGAAATGAAGGACCTACAGTTTAACGTGGAATCCGAACCATGGTGGAGACCTGGCATTCCCCACATTCACAAGATGTCTTGTCAGAGGTGAAGGAAGGGTTTGGTAATCAGATAAATCTGTGCCGGGGCCGAGGATTGAACCCCGGCCGCCAGCACAGAAGTCTGACACCTTACCACTAGACCACCAGGTCACCGACTTAAAAAAAATTAAAAAAATAAATCTGGGAGCGCCAGGGATCAAACCCGAGACTTTAGTAACTTACATAACTGTCAGCAAAATATATTCCTACCTGAATCGAACCATAGAGAAATTTCTATGATAGGATTATAGGGGAGAGCGGGGCATGTCATGTCACTTCTCCCGTTTTTATTTTCCAATAAATGCTTTTATTAACACAAGTATAAAATATAGAATTTATCTATTGTCTTGAAAGCATATATATATATATATATATATATATATATATATATATATATATGATTATATGTTTTTATTTAGTTTAGCAAAATTATTTCAAATCAAAGACTACCAATTTGGCAAGATTCCCTTTTAGAAGGGCATGTTCCAACAATTGTTTTAAGTCGTAATATTTATCCTTTTTTAAAATAAGATATACAGTAATTGATGCATGTAAAACTTATCTTGTTTCGTACACAGCCAATAGATTGATATTTCGTAAGCACTGAGTCCTCTTCAAAAGCTATGTTCATCTTTGCGGGTCGCTATTTTATTCTTTGTTTAGTTTCTATGTTTTTAATCTTGTGAGCTATTTTTTATTCTTTAAATGAGGCTTTTTTTTGTTTGTTTTTTTTTTGCTGTCTGAGAACGGAAAAAATAATATTTATATAGTTTGCTTTCTAAATGCATCAAGTATTAATGCAATTTTAAACTTTTGGTGACGCAAGGCTCTGGAAAAGAGTGGATTAAAAAAAAAGAGAACCTACATTATGTATTTATATTAAACCATAGAGCATACACTATGTATTTATATGCATATTATGACATATGGCTTTGATTGTTCGTAAAGTTACACTAGTGAGGTGGAAATGAATTAACTTCAAAGAAAATGTATACACATTTGCGTGGAGGAGGAGTTTAAAGCTGAAAAAAAAATTCTCTCAATACACCCAGACGGGATTCTTAACCCGACCGCCTCATCACAGGTAAACTAAACACCTCAGTGTGTGTTCCCATCTATGTAGGCCCTAAAAAAATTTAAAATTAATAACATTAGGGTTATGTATTTTTAAAGTAACTATTTACACTATTTTTTTTTAATTCACTAACTTTCAATAGCCACTATGCTTTAAAAAAATCTTTAAGAAAATTAAGTGCAGCCGACTTTATTCATCAAAGGAGTTGTTGGGTTTAAGAATAACATTTGATTGACAAGATGCATTAAGAAAATTGAAAGCACCCCATTTATCTCCCCTCTCTCTCTCTTCTTTTATTTTTTTTAACATCTGGCAACCAGGAAACAAGAAACAAGAATGTAATTCCAATCATTAGCAATACTCAAGCGAATAGTTATTTATTGAGTTGTGGGTCAATAACTCCAATATTTATAACGAAATTAGGGTAGAACAAAAGGACATGCGAGAAAAAGCCAATGCTTTTGAAGTTTTTAAAGCAAAACATTTTTACGGCCAAAATAAATAAAATATTGCTTCAGTACAAACATAGAATCTAATTTTCTTCAACATGGTGACCTCAAAAATTTCTTGAATATCTGTTAAGGGTGTCCTTTAATTTAATGCCAACTTTTTCTCTACATTTAAAAAAGGTTTGCCGTCTAATCCCGCTGTGCTCATGACGGATATTCAACAACTGTTGATATCAACGTGTGAATAAAATTAAACTACATGTTTCTATGGGAGCAATATGTTATTTATTTTAGACAAAAAAAAATGTTATGTAAAAACATTGGCCTTTTCTCTCGTCCCCTACATCCCCACCTTAATGGATGATAAACCAATTGATTACCTGTATCGATAAGTACGCGGGATGGATGTCAAATTTATACGGCGTTGTTTGTCAATAGTAGTAATAGTAATAATAATAGTAATAATAATAATATCGTATTTATTTTGTTAAAGGCCGGTGCCTTTTCTTACGCTTAACTCCTTAATAATAAAACATGTTGATATTTATACCAATGAACTAATCCTATGATCATAAAACTAATTTATAACATGTTTTTGAAAATAATAATAAAAATAATAAAATAAAATAGATATTGACCACATTGCCCTTGAAATAATTTTACATTTATGGACAGATTAAAATCAAATAAATGAAGAAAGCAAAATTAAATAATGGAGGGATAAAACAAAATTAAAACCCACAATAAGGGGGAGTCAGAATTCAAATTCTTGCTGGATGAACTGAAGGTGGATTTTCCCTAAATAAATTCCCAATCTTTTCCCCTCAAAATACTGGTACATTTCCTCTTTTTTTCTTAACTAGCGAAAGTACCATGAATTGCCCAGTATAACCATGCAATGCATGGTTACTCTGGGCAACGCTTTTCTTTGCTTTAAGGAGACAGAAAAAAATATCTTATTTATAATTATTCTTCCGACCCAGTTTTAATAAATTTAAAGAAAAATCTAGTAAGAAAATGTATATTTCAACTTTGAGGTGCAAGTGTTCGTTACCCTGGGTACTAACTTTAAAATTTTAAACCTTGGAGTGCGGTAGATATCGCCCAATGTTCATGACAGACAAAACTTAATTTTATTAGTGTATTTGTCTTCGGTGGTCTTGGGGTAAAGTACTCGCATCAATACCCGATGTTCGTGGCTTCAAACCCAACCAGGGTCAGAGAATTATTTTTTGAGGGATAAAAAATCCGTAGCGCAACTTCCTTCAGAGGGGTGTTAAGGCAGTTGGTCCTATGTTGATGGTAAAAGAACGCTGGANCACAAAATCAATAAGTATTATTATATATATTTCTCATCCTTAGCCCATTGACGTAAATAAAATGCGTGCAGCTTGGATGGGTAGTAAGACCCGGGGGAAGAGAGAAAGAGGTGATTTAACATGCATAGTTACCCCTACCACGGAAGAACATATTTATTCTTCACTCTAAACCGCTTACACTCTCTCAATGGGAGAAAAAACTAAACCGCAAGGAAATTTATTTTAGACGGAATATAAGAACCTCGGGAAAATTCTCTGATATTTATCCTCTCTTGATAATGTAATTGTTTATACAGTACCTACTAGTAGAGTAGCCTTGACCCACAATATTCATTACTTTCATTAACTAAATTTTATTTCGTGATTCCATTGGCCTGTATTGACTCTATTTATACACAAGCTGAAATATTTAGTTCTAAAGAATTTTTTTCTTACAAAAAACTTGGTATTTTAAAAACATTCTACTTCAACTGGGAGCACAAGTAACAAAAATATAAAGGTTGATTAAATAATGAATAATGGTAACTTGTGAATCTTATGAATGGAGTCATCTTTGGGCTAATAGAGATCACTTACGACAGGGATCAGTAACAGATCGATCGCCATCGACCAGTTGATTTCGCAGCAATTTTTAGTCGATCGTGTAAGAAAACTACATCATCACGAAAAGGCCAGTTTACCTTGATTTATTCCACTATGGTCCAGCTTAAAAGATAGAGCTATAGTGTAATCCATCAAGGTAGGACTGCTACCTTTCAGAATAAACGGAGTGTACATTTTATTTATTTCATATAAAGGCAGTGGCATAAATATTGGAGGAAATATTGAATTTAAGAAATAAATACAAAATGTATAGAAAAAAAATAAAAGTTAGACGATCAGGGCACAAAAAGGTTGCCAATCCCTGATTTACGACATACAATTCAAGAATACTCTTTAAGAGATGCTTTTTTAAAAAAAATCATTTAAATAGTCACCACTTCTGAATTTCAGAAGTTGGTGATGACAGTCAAGATAATTATGTCAAGGGAAATAAATCAAGATTCTAAAACCACAAAGACTTTGGAATAAACCATTAGTCATTAACCTTTTTTCTTAGCACCGCGTCTCACTATTAGTTCGGGCTATATACATATGGCGTACTATTTAGGCTAATGTGTTGGGCATGAATAAAAGATAATTTAGGGGAAGTGTACCCGCATATGCATGAAGGGGGGGGAGTGAAAATTTATTTAAGATTTAAAAAAAACACCCTCGGTATCCTGATCTCCCGTCAAAGCCAGTCTAGTCCATGCGAGCGTGACACCTTAGACCAATGGTTCCCAACCAGGGTCCTGCGAGTCCATGACCGAGGTTCCACAAGAATTTGCTAAAACCTGCTTTTTTATTGATCTGTTAAAAACTTTTGGTCAGTGGAGAAATATGTTAGGAGAACTCGTGTATCCGAAGGAAATTAAGATAAGCGTACCGGTAATAATTAATAAGGATATTTTTAAGCCAAGCTCAAGTACCGAAGCGTAATAAATACTTTTGAAATATTATATATATATATTATATATATATATATATAAAATATATATTATATATATATTATATATATATATAATATATATATTATATATATATATTATATATAGTGTTTCTCGGCTACACCAATCGCAGCCCAGTAGTGGAAAGATTAACCAGTACTAATACCGTTACCCAGGGGACGCCCGAATGTACTAATCGTACATCCTTTCAGTGGAGGCTCTTTTCCATGTCCCGATGAGATGAGATGAGGGTGAGAGTTAGTATGAGGGTGTGGAACCGGTGGAAACACTTTAACCTAACTCAAGCCTTACTAACCAAACCCTGGTGACCGTTGGTGTAATTCCCCTTTCAGGAAAAATAACCAAAGTACTAGCCAAAAATTGACCTGAGACCCCTAAGTTCTTAGCCAGCTGCTTTGACCCCTACACCACGGGGCCAGTTGAAATAGGTCATTTAGAAGTATGATTTAATTACTGTTTACCAGCCCTACTGGCTTACACGTATATTTTGTAAACTGTCCAAAATAATAATTATTGATCCGCCACTGATCAATGCTATTCTTATGGAAGAAAGTGACCCAACTTCCCAGTGAAGACGAACAATGTCAGAGAAAGTGACCAAACTCCACTGTGAGGAGGATCAACGCTATTCTTATGGGAGAAAGTGACCCAACTTCCCAGTGAAGACGAACAATGTCAGAGAAAGTGACCAAACTCCACTGTGAGGAGGATCAACGCTATTCTTATGGAAGAAAGTGACCCAACTTCCCAGTGAAGACGAACAATGTCAGAGAAAGTGACCAAACTCCACTGTGAGGAGGATCAACGCTATTCTTATGGGAGAAAGTGACCCAACTTCCCAGTGAAGACGAACAATGTCAGAGAAAGTGACCAAACTCCACTGTGAGGAGGATCAACGCTATTCTTATGGAAGAAAGTGACCCAACTTCCCAGTGAAGACGAACAATGTCAGAGAAAGTGACCAAACTCCACTGTGAGGAGGATCAACGCTATTCTTATGGGAGAAAGTGACCCAACTTCCCAGTGAAGACGAACAATGTCAGAGAAAGTGACCAAACTCCACTGTGAGGAGGATCAACGCTATTCTTATGGAAGAAAGTGATCCTCCTCCGGAGTGAAGAGGATCAAGGTTAACCTTATGGGAGAAAGTGAGCCAGAGCTGCCATTTTAACCACTACTAGGAAATTGGGAAGTTTAAAAAAAAAAAAACGCTTTAGCATCTGCGTGAAGTGAGAATGGTGAACCGTAATATGGTTGAACAGAGGAAGAGAAACGGAAATAGTAGGAAGTGAATAATTTTATGGGAAATGTATCCTCTTTTGCGAGAAGGAAGAACGTAAAACCATTTAGGAAAAACACCTCAGTATATAGATATCATTTTAAGAACTACGACCATCCAGTCACAGGAAAAACCACACAAGACAATACTGATGCCTTCTATCCACTTGTCCACCGGAAAGGGAATTTTTTTCACACAAAAAAATTAATTTTATGAAATAGGCTTCTTCAAGTTGTTCAAAATTATTATAAGATAAAAGTTGAACTGTTTATGCCATTTGTATTGATAAGGTTTACTAAACATAATCAATCTTGAAACGTCCTTCAAGATCATGACGGATTACAAACATGTTAAACGTGATGGTTTATATCGGCTGTCGGCAGCCTAATGCCCGCGGGACAGATCCGGTCCACCGACAGATTTTATCCGGCACGCAAAAGTTTAGCAAACAAACAATGATTGTGTAGTGTAGAAGAAGCAAGACATATCAATGCAGATCGTTTCCCTAATATACATATTCCAGACAAGAAAACAGTCAAACGATTACAAGAACGCCTAAGACATACATGATCATTTAAAACACAAGTGTCAGACGGTGGCAAACCAGACGATGTCCAAACTGTTAATCTCAAAGAACGGATTTTGCAGCATGTTGAAGAAAATACTGATTACAGAGCTGAAGAATAGCAGCAGTATAGAACGTCAGACCCATGGAAGTGTGGAGAGTTTTGCGACAGCAACGACTGTACCCGTACCATGTTCATCAGATACAGGCACTTAAGTACGATGATTTTCCTTCCAAGACTTAGCTATTGTGCTTGATTCCTGCAGATGTCTATTTCTGGTCCATATTTTCTCCCCACTGTATTATTTACCTACGAAGCTTGATTCACTTGTAATGGAATCTTTATTTCTTATAAAGCTCATCATTGGTCTGAAGAAAATTTACGTGTTGTTCGATGGTCACGACATCAACAATGTATGGGCAGGAATACTCGGCGATGATTTAATCGGACCTGTTTTTCTTGATGGGAGATTAAAAGGTCACTCCCATACAAATGTCTTAAGAAATAAATTAAATGGACTATTGGAAGACGTCGCACTTGATGTTGTGCGTCACATATGATTTATGCATGATGGTACACCCCTACATTTTAGCTGAGTAGCCAGAAATTTTAAGGACAAACTATTTCCTAACAAAATAATATGTCATACATAACCTTTTTCTGGCTGACCTGCATGTTCGCCAGACTTAAATCTGTTGGATTTTTATTTGCGGGGCCCCTTTAAACAAATGGTTTACTCAACACTCATTGCAAGAATTTAAATACTTCCAACGTATATAATAAGGTTGTCAATGAATCAGACAAACACCTGGTATTTTTGAAAGAGTGCGGCATTCTATGACAAGACGACTGCAAGCTTGTATTCAGACCAAAGGTGGCCATTTTGAGTACTTCCCATAGTGGAAGAAAGCAATGCTTAACAATTAGTATACATGAAAGGCGAAGCTTGAGGGATGAATTATTATCATTATAATTTAATAAACTGAAAAATTACACTTGGACGTGGGAATCGAACCCAGGAACTTTGGCTTAGCACGCCAATGCTCTACCACTGAGCTATTCAGGGATCGTTTAGTGGTCAGTGAAATTCTTCACTCATATATTAATGCAATCTCTGACTGTCTGTAGTTTTAAGCAGCTTCTCATTCCCGGAATACTAACATGAATATAATTCGGAAATAAGGTCAAATGGGACACATGTTTGTATGTTTTTTTTTGTTTTTTTTTGTGTCTCCTCCCCAACGCTGAAAAGGGTCTAGCAAGTTATGGTACAACCTCTATATCTCTTTAACTGTACATATAATTTTCTAAATCGCTAATAATTCTAATTTAATAACGCTTCCTATTATTTAATAAATACACCCCTCGTTAAAAAAAATCGCGTATTACATATTATAATACTCTATACTAATTTATAAATATAAACATTTAAATTTTGTAAATCCTCATTCCAAAATATCCTAATACAAATATCATTATAATGATTACTCTTAGGTATCTCTATCTTCCTCATATCTATCACACTAGCATAGTGAACATTCCTATAACCAGGATGGGTATTAAGACGTGATGTAAAAACAAGAAAACTGTATATTATTTTGAGCTAGACTGCCGAGGACGGAGTGTTCAAGGTTCAAATCTCGCTAAGGGGAACGGGAGGAGGGGGGGGGGGGGTTTGGTTTCTTAATGTGTTTTGCCCC